>JABTXL010004243.1:3073234-3108673 GCA_025134845.1 Neodon shergylaensis
TCTATCTATCTATCTATCTATCTATCTATCTATCTATCTATCTATCTTATATTTTTGAGACAGGATCCTAGTCTGGTTTATCTATCATCTATCTATCTATCTATCTATCTATCTATCTATCTATCTATCTATCATCTATCTATTATCTATCTATCTATCTATCTATCTATCTATCTATCTATCTATCTATCTATCTATCTATCTTTGAGACAGGATCCTAGGCTGGCCTCAAACTTCAGATCTTCCTCCCTCACCCAAATGCTGAGATTATAGGCATCTAACTCCCGATCCTTAATACTTTTGTATTATTCCAAAGTTTAATATTTATTTTTATGATACATTTTAAAAAGTAAGACATATGGAGTACTGTGGTATATACTGTTAGTCCTGGCCACTTGGGAGACTGGAGGATTGATTTCACTAATACTTGAGACCATCTTGAGCAGCGTAAGGAGAGTAAACAAAAAGTTGGGCATGGTAGCTTAGAACCTACATCTCAGTCATGCAGTCAGGAAGATTGTCATGAGTTGCTAGACCATTCCTCAAAAATAAACAAACCAGGGGCTGGAGAGATGGCTCAGTGGTTAAGAGCATTGCCTGCTCTTCCAAAGGTCCTGAGTTCAATTCCCAGCAACCACATGGTGGCTCACAACCATCTGTAATGGGGTCTGGTGCCCTCTTCTGGCCTGCAGGCATACACACAGACAGAATATTGTATACATAATAAATATTTAAAAAAAAAAGAAAAATAAACAAACCAATAGGGCTGGAGAGATGACTTCAGAGAACCCGAATCTGATTGCTAGCACCCACAAAGTTGGCTGAAAACCATCTGCAATTCTGGGGATCCAACATTCTCTGGCCTCTGTGGGCATAGACATGTATGTAGGGTAGACACAAACAGGCAAAAACTCACACATTAAAAATAAAATAAAAAACAAAATGAAACAACCCAAACAAATAGACAAATGTTGACTCTAGTAGCACAAAACCACATCATGACCAGGTAGGATTTATTCTAGGAATGTATAGATGTAGTTTTTTTTTCCTGACAGCACTTTGAATTGAATTCAGGAATTCACACATGCGTTCGGAAAGTACTTAATCATGGAGATGATAATTATGTTTGGAAAGTAATCATATGAAAGTATTTAGGAAAACAGTTACAATCAAGGTCCTAGATGCTTGAAAGTCACTAGATAAAATTTAACAATCAGTAATACAGTAAGAAAAAAATGGGTTCTTTTAAAACTTCTAAAATGTGAGTTATCACAAATCTGTTATTAGTGGGAAAACACGAAACATCTCCCAGTCACCCTTCAGCAAGGGCATATATAAAGGCCGGTCTAGCTCCTTGCAGAGAAGGGTCATTTATCTCTGCCATGATCGTGGCTCCTTTATCCTCCTGTTGTTTCCCAAGTTCAGAGTCCAAGGCTTTCTAGTGGCAGTTGTAATGGGAAGGTCAAAGTACCCTTGCTCTATCTCTAGATGAGATGAGCCCACTCTGGAAACAGAATTGTGGTTGGAGGTTTCTCTGTCCTGCTTCTAAATAACCACTTGGAGACTTACTATCAATTGTAAGCTACTTGGCCTGTCAGGCTTATTACTAACTAGCTCCTACTTTTAAATTTCTACTTACCTATGCATTGCCATAGAGCTCGTGGCTTTACCTGTGGTCTAGGACATCTTGCTGCTTTGGCAGCTTGGTGGCACCTCCCAGACCCCACCCTTCTTTAAGTTTGGCTTTTCTGCTCAGCATTATTCTGTCTTGCTATTGAACAAAGTAGCTTCTTTATTAACCACTAGGAATAAAACATACAGCATACAGGAAGGTTGTCCCACAGCACATGACCTCTAAGTAAATTTGGGGGTACGAAGCACCAAAATCTTAGTTGTTGAAATCTATGCCAGACCAAGACTGGCTCTTGGTTCTACTCTTGGATTCCACTGACTGGCATCCTTTTCACTGGGACACAGTGCCATAGAAAAATCTCTGATTTCACAAACGGGATGTATAGTACAGGATAGTGTTCTGTCCTTTCAGAGTTGTTCAGGCTGGCATTTTGGTTGCACCGTTAGAATCTGTTTCAGCATTCTAGATGGCCGGAACAGCCAGATGTCATCATCATGGGTTCATTTCGATTTCTGTAGCTGTGCTTGTGGAACTTTGTGCTTGCAGATCAAGCGCTCCTTAAGCCCAGATCCTCAGAGCTGACAGTTTACTGCCAAGGAAAGCCGCATCCATCTGAGTTTCTCTCTGCCATGTTCCCTTACCCTTTAGTTTAGACAGGGGTCTCCTGATCCTCTTCTCTCAATTGCCCAAAGGATGGATTACAGGTATGCACCACTGTCCACCTTCTTTCTTTCCTAATTAAGTTTTGCTTTTCAGCAGCTGGGGATAATTTTTCTTGCCTAGTAAACAAGAGGAGTTGAGTTTGGTCTCCATAGCACATAATCCAGACATGGAGACAAACTGTAATCTCATGCTTTGGAAGTAGAAGGCAGAGGGTCAGAAGTTCAAGGTCACCTTCAACTACACAGGGAGTGTGAGACCAGCCTGGACTAAAGACTTTGCCTCAAAAATTACTTTTTTAAATTAATATTTTATTAGTAAATTTTATTTTTTTCTGGCTGTTTTTTTGAGACACAACCTTAAAAGGCCACCTTGATCTTTAGCTTGCTATATAGCTCAGCCTGGTCTGACCTCCAAATCCTTGCTCCTCAGCATTCTGAATGTGGGTGCAGGAGATGACATGTGTTGGCCATCATGCCTAGCTGAACTTCTAGTTCTGAGATCACATCCAAAGGCTATGACACGCTAGGCACGCACTCTAGCTAGCCTGAGCCTGCTGAACCACTACTACTAGCCAGTTACACTAGATCATGTAAAGAAAATGAATTTCAAAGCTATGGATTTTCCTCTGGTTCCACTCTATTAACAATGAAGTTTTAAGATTTTAACCGCCCATACTTTATGTCTAGCAATAGTTCAACAGCTCATGTTTTTCCAGACTATTTTCACTGTTTCCCTTTCTCACAGACAGGCCAGCCTGTTGAATATTCAAGTCCTGGCTGCACGAGGCTGGAAGACCCCTCATGGAGCCTGCTTGTTACCGAGTGCCCGGTTGGTCTCGGTCAGTGCTGCTCTGCTGCTCGTGAGCTCTCAGGAGCAGCAGTAACCCCACCGCTCTCAGTGAGTAGTCCCCTCCACAGGGTTTGCACACGACTTGCTTCTGACTCTAAGGCCAGCGTGGTGCCCCATACATTGTTCTGCTTGACTTGAACAGGCAGAGTCTTCCTCTTCCCTGGCATGTTCTCCTGAGTGTTAAAACCACCTCTAGACTGTGTTCATTTAGCTCTATCTGAAGATAACTGTCTTTTAATCAACATTTCCTCATGGATAGAGTAGGGAGATTAGGGAGCTTAGGGGGCCCTGCCCTGAGGTTCTATAAGACATACATAATTGATTGGAGTGGGGGAACTTTGTGGTAGTGTAGCCTCCCTTATGCTGCCCAAAGCTCTTCGGCGGCGAGGGTGTTTATGAGCTGCCCACGCTGTCGGCGGCACTCTTCATGGTCTCAGTGCTGGTATGCTGTCCTGGAGGTTTCCTGGTGCTGTAGCTGCCTTGAGTCATTTGTGATCCTACAAGTGACCCCAATAAACTCACCGATTCACTACCTGGATTGGGATGGAATCCTTTTTCTTTGGTTTGTTCTTACCTTTTTCATCCGGGTGAAGGGTGAACAGATGCTTCTTCCCACCATCCGAGGAAAAGTTACAAGGACCTGAGAGTCAATATGTCTGGCTCTGCAGGCCAAGTGGTGTCTTCTTTAGGTTGTTTAACACCATCACAGTGGGCAAGCACTTGCAGAAAGTCAGCGAATGGGTGTGTCTTACTTGGTTCACACTGTAGTTGCTAACTTCCGGTTTAGCCCATACCATGTTCTTTCATCAGAAGTGAGTCACAGAAATGTAGGGAAAACCCACACTTTACTAATGTACTTTATTAACTGTCTGTTACACTGAAAAGGCTAATCTACCAAGTTACCACAGTTTTGGGATATATACATTTTTAGTTAATATATGTCTATGACAGATAGAAGACAGCCATCGTCAATTTATCTTCATTCACCAGGAGTCTTAAATAGAGCAGCGCGACTCTTGTACTTTTCTGCAATCTCTTTGATATTTTCCAAGAGATCTTCAGACATGCATCCTTCATACTCTGCGTCCACTTTAGCAGTCTGTTCTTCAAGGTGTTTCTAGTGGAAACAATTCACAACTCTTAATGTACAAACATGAATTTTGTTTCAAGTGTGACATTTACATACAAGAATGACATTTGCAAATTACGAAGAGAACCAGGTGGATGTAATAGTAGATGACTGTAAACTCAGCACATGAGAGGCTGAGACAGGAGGATCACAGTTTAACACCAGTCTGGACTGCCAAGAAAGACCAGAGAGAGAGAGAGAGAGAGAGAGAGAGAGAGAGAGAGAGAGAGAGAGAGAGAGAGAGAGAACAAGCTCCACCAGGAGCAAATCCAGTCTCCAGGACCTCTGCCAGGCTGGGCGTGAGTGAACCTGGGTCCTTCAAGGGAATAGGCAGGAACCAGAGATCTCGGTGAGCCCAGGCGTGAATCTGGGACATGAGAGAGAGTAGGCCTGAGCCAGGACTTCTGTGGGTTAGGGCATTGGTCTGGGACATCAAAGGGAATAGGCAGGAACCTGGAACCTCTGCTGGTCCGAGTGTGACCTCTGAGGAAGTAAGGCTCACCAGAGCCTGAGACTTCCGAGGCAGTTGACTGGAACCAGAAACCTTTCTAGGTCCAGCTCCAACCCAGGGACTTCTGCAGGAGGGAATCCAGACCAGGATTTACAGATAAAGATCAAAGCCAGCAATTTAGGCCAAAGTAGGCCAGAGGCAAGGAACTCAATTTGGGGAAACAAATTCCACAGGAGTGGGACTGAACAAGCCACCTAGGACAGAGAGAGCCAGAGGAAACAAGCTCCACAGGGAGCAAATCTAGTCCTGGGAGCCAACCCAGTCCCATAACACTGGCAGATCAGGATTGAACCAGTGGCCAGATCCAGAGTCAGTGATCTCCACCAGAACAGGTCCACCTCCAAGCCAGGGACTTCTGCAGGAGGGGATCCAGACCAGGATTTACAGAAACAGATCAAAGCCAGCAATCTAGGCCAAAGTAGGCCTGAGACAGCCAGCTCCAAAGGAGCATAGCAAAGCACAAGAACACTGAGCTATCTCCAGGAACAGGAGTAACCAACAGGGTAACTAGAACTGTGACCCTGACTGTACCTGACTGTACCATGAGGAACAACTATCTGAGCTTTTCTTTTTTTTTGATTCACTGGCATCTAGAATATTATTCAACAGAATCTCAGACAGCCCAGCCATACCTAATAGAGGAAAAGATGAGTAAAAAAGGTAAGATCACACACTACACCACAAAGAACAAGATAACACCAGTAAAAACTAAAGACCCTGAACAGCCAAATATGGATAAACCAGAAGAAAATGAGCTAAAATATAACTTCAAGCGAATGTTTGAAATTCTTAAAGATGAAATGAGAAATTCCCTTAAAGAAATTGAGGAAAAGAAAAACAAAAAATTGGAAGATATCAGCAAATCACTCAAAGAAAACCAAGAAAAAAGAAATCAAACATATAAAAGAAACTATCCAGGACTTGAAAAGTGAAACGGAAACAATAAAGAAAACACAAAACAT
Source organism: Neodon shergylaensis (assembly GCA_025134845.1). NCBI lineage: Eukaryota > Metazoa > Chordata > Mammalia > Rodentia > Cricetidae > Neodon > Neodon shergylaensis. The sequence goes on from JABTXL010004243.1 coordinate 3,078,982, forward strand.
AAAAAGACACAGGCTAACAGAATGGATATGAAACCAGGATCCATCCTTCTGCTGCATACAAGAAAGACACCTCAACCTCAAAGACAGACATTACCTCAGAGCAAATGGTTGGGAAAATATTTTCCAATCAAATGGACCTAAGAAACAAGCAGGTGTAGCAATCCTAATATCCAACAAAATAGACTTCAAACTAAAATCAATCAGAAGATATGGAGTGGGACACTTCAAACTCATCACAGGAAAAATTCATCAAGATGAAGTCTCAATTTAAAAGACCTCTAACCTGCAAGAAAATAGACACAGTCACTGAGAGTCTCCCAACCAAAAAGAGTCCAGGGCCGGCTGGTCTCAGTGCAGTATTCAGAACTTTAAAGAAGAGCTAATACCTATACTCATCAAATTGTTCCACATAATAGAAACAGAAGGAACATTGCCAATTATGATGCTACAGTTACCCTGATAATGAAACCACACAAAGACTCAACCAAAGAGAATTACAGACCAAACTGCCTCATGAATTTGATGCAAAAATACTCAAAAAAAAAAAAAAACTGGCAAACTAATCAAGGACACATAAAAAAAAAAAAACCCACCATGATCAAGTTAGCTTCATCCTAGAGATGCAGGGCTGGTGCAACATTTATCTATCTATTTCAAAACCTAGCCAGTGGATCATAGTCAGATATGGTACTGGATGCTTCCCTTCCTAACCCCTCTTTCCTTATTTCTCTTAGTTCTAGTAATTATGCCCTGTCTCATAAACCTCTTGTCTAAATTTCTTTAACAACAAATCCAAAGATTTCTAACCAGACATTGAACAAGTTACTATTGCAGGATTACCAGCCTATAGCTACATAGCCAGAGACCTGTGCATCCAGTTATATCCCGGGGATGAAGATCAAGATTGTCCCAAGAACTTCAATGCCCCAAAGCAGCAGGAAGAAGTCTCATGAAAACATCGCCCCCTTTCTAATCCCCCTGTTATTTATTAACAAATAAAAAGGGGGAATACAGAGTAAAAGGGACAACTGGAATAGGAAACCAACCAATCACTGAGCACCCTGACTCTGAACCCAGAGCCAGTGAGAGAAACACACCTTGGATTTGAGACCTGGGCCCCTGGGCCAGGGAAAGAAACATCGTTATTCCTGAACCCAGGACTAAAGACATGTGCTCTGACTCTGAAACTAGTGTCAAAGAAACACACACTGTCCCGAGAATCAGAGCCAGACAAAGAAATATGCCCTGGTCCTAAGATTAGAGACACCAATCTGACAGTGGGGGGAACTAGGCCCACTGAATGTGGGTGGCAGTTGAATGGCTGGGGCAGACTGTGGGGCGACTGGCAGCGAGAGCAAAATTTATCTCTACTGCTTGTACTGGCTTTTTGGAACTCATTCTCTTTGTAGGGATACTTTGCTCAGTCTAGGTAGTGGGGAGAGCAGTGGTCCTGCCTCAAAGCAATGTGCTAGACTTTGTTGAGTTCCCATGGGAAGCCCTACCTTCTCTGAGGAGTGGATGGAGAATGGGGTGGGAGGATATTGGAGGGAGCAGGAGGAGGGGGGGCAGTGGGAACTGGGATTGGTATGTAAAATGTTAAAAGATAGGGTTTTTTCAAATAAATAAATAAAAGAAAAAAGGAAAGTTTGTTATTCAGTCCCTATAGAAACAAAGCAGCTAGAATTCAGCGAAGAGCTTCATACTCACTTCCAAAGACCCTACGTGTGTAGCCACCATCTCCAAAAGATGCTGTAAATTACTTCCCACTTTTCTCCTTTCTTCAGCTGTGCTTTGTAGAACCAGTTGGTATCTACAGAATTAAAATAAGAAAAACGACTTGTTTAATATCTAGAAAATAAATGAATAAATTACTAGTGTAGTAACCTGAGCAAAATGCAAATTTTGCATTTATATATGTTACTATTTTCCCTGAGAAATATTTGGTGAATATAGAAAACCATGCCTGGCCAGAAGTGGTGGCACATGCCTTTAATCCCAGCTCTTAGGAGGCAGAGATGGGCGGATATCTGTGAGTTTGAGGCCAGCCTGATCTATAGAGTGGAGTTCCAGGACAGGCTTCAAAGCTACAGAGAAACCCTGTCCACCCCCACTCCCAAGAAAACCATGCCGGGTAGAATCCATCCAAATGCCATTATGTAAGCACACAGCTCAGATCTCTCCTAGCTGCTTCTGGTCACTCGCTGTGTGGTCAGCTACCCTGATGAATGACCCTCCATTCCATTTCAGACGAACCTTCCACCTCTTTGCCCAAGCGCTAGGCTATGGTGCCTGCCTGGCCTTGTAGGTCTTAAGTTGAAGAGTTCCATATTTATTGTATTACTTAAGCATTTCGGAATTATTTAAGATGTCTACAGCCAGGTGTGGTGGAGCATGCCTTTAATCCCAGAAAAGACAGGCAGAACTACACAATGTGTTCCAGAATAGCCAGGGCTACATATAAAGAAAGACCCTATCTCAAAAACAAAACAATGGCTGCTTGGTGGTGGCTCACATCTGTAATACCAGAACTTGGGAGGCTGAGGCAAGCATACCTCTGTGAGTCAAGGCCAGCCTCTCTACAGACCAGGACAGGCTCCAAAGCTACACAAAGAAACCCTGTCTCAAAAAACCAAAACTAAAAAGAACGAAAAACCCATAAAACAAACAAACAAAAAACAATAACAAGAACAAAAATAACAAAAAACTCCAACCAACCAAACAAACAAAAAATGGATTCATTTCCAGGCATTAAAAGCTATTTAATAATCTAGCTGGGCAATAACTCTAATAGTGGCATAAGGTATCTTAATTTTTTGACTTAAATCCTTAAAATATCATTCTTTTAGCACCACAAATAGTTTCATAATGGGAATTAAAGATAAAAAACAGGAAGCAGCTTTACAAAGTTTAAAGAATCAGATCTTGGCGAGGTGAACTTACTCCCGCTGAACAGCCTCTAGCTCATCCATGGCTTCGCTGAGGCCCTTGTTCACAGCACTCTCCAGTAGGTGCTTGTGTTTCTCCAGGGATTCAAGCTCCCTGTCACACTTCTCATCTTGTTCCTCAGCCTCCTACAGGAGAAAAATCATTTTTTCATTCATATTCCATTTGCTAAAGGCAGATTTAAGTAAAGTAGGTTAAGCATTAAAAACAAAAACCAGAATGTTGCATCATTTATATTTCCAAGCTGTTGACTGCCTTCTTTCTTTAACTGTTCCAGTGGGGACTCCATATGATAAACACAAATGCGCCCCCTCCAGGAAGATTCTGTGTAGCACTCTAACAATGTTTCAAGTCTAATTTAAGGAAACCTGGTACTTTGATTAAAATTTCACACACATATTAACTATGTTTAGCAAAATTAGTTCCAGTCATTCTCAGATTCCTAGGTTTGTGATGCTGAAGTATGGACTTACAAAGTCTTTCATTTGAGTGCTTTCAAGAATAAACTTAACCTTTCATGCAGGGAATATGATAACAGTAAAAATAATAGGCACATATTTCACACTTCATGTGCAGATCAGATGTTGTGTTAGAACTTCCAAAAATTCTACACTGCTCAAAAAGCACCCTAAATATAATATAGGGCAATACAAACATTTCTATTTGTGATACTTTGCTGGCACAGTTGTAAAACTTAATTGTATGATGGCCCGTGAATGGGGTCTCAATGCCTGTCTGTGAAAATTCAGGGTTGGACAGAACAGTGGCAGTCGGTCTTCCACCTTACCTACCTTCTGGAGCTCTTATGAATAGACTGAAATTTAGTTGGGAAAGTAAGTTTGCAATGTTTTTTTTTCAAGACTTATTTATTTATCATGTACATAGTGTTCTGCCTACATAACAGAAGAAGGCACGAGATCTCATTATAGATGGTTGTGAGCCACTATGTGGATGCTGGGACCACAAAGGGACAATGGAACTCAGGACCACTGGGAGAGCAGCCAGAGCTCTTAACCTCTGAGCCATCTCTCCAGTGCTTTGCAATGTTTCTTAATGAACAATTACTTATGCCCAGGTGGGTCTCAAAGCTGTGCCAATCCTCCCACAGGGTCTTCTAAATGTTGGGACTACAGGTATGAGGACACCACACCTGGCTTTTTTGGCTGAGTTTTGAGGCCTCCTCTCAGCTTTTGTATACCGCCACATCCAGCTAAGATTTCAGACTCGAGTCAGATGAACACACTGGTCCAGCTCCTACCTTCACAGTTTGTTGGTAAAGGTCGTCCAGCTTTTGCACCTCTTCCTTCAGCATCCTCACATTTCTCCTGCTCTCCGTCTTCATGGTGTTCATCTTGACAGACATATAAAAATTAACATTTAACATTATAGAACTTTTATATTTGCTTTTATGCATATTTATTTATTGTGTATGTGAGCGTTCTGCGAGCATGGGTATGCCTGGTGACCAAGGAAGTAAGAGGAGGGAGCCAGATTCTTTGAGACTGGTGTCAACAGATGGTTGTAAGCTGCCATGTGGATGTTGTGAATCAAACCTGGGCTCTTTTCGAGAGCAACAAGTACTCTTAACTGATGAGCACCTCTCCAGTCCTTGTTTGTCTTTAAAGAAGTACTATTTTTTTAAGATTCTATTTTATGTGTAAGAGTGTTTTGCATGTACGTATGTATGTACACCATGTGCATACCAGGTGCCTATGGAGTCCAGAAGATGACATCAGATACCTTAGAATTACAGCTACAAGGGACTGTGAGCTGCCATGTGGGTGCTGGTAACTGAACCTGTGTCCTCTGCAAGAGTGGCAAGTGCTCTTAATCATGGAGTCATTGTTCCAGCCCTAGCAGCTACTTCATTTTTTTTCTTTAAACACAGATGTCAAAAATATACATTAGGAAAGAGCCTCTTTAACAGATGGTGCTGAGAAAACTGGGTATGTACCTGTAGAAGAATGAAATCAGGTCTCAAGTCTCACACTACATGAGACATTGAAAATAGATCACAGACTTCATGTGAAGACAGGACATGCTGAAACTGCAGGGAAGACACATCAACTATGCCCTGTGTCAACAATCATCCTATGCAGAGGCAGGAACTTCTGAATGGACTGTGACAGCAGAGAACACAACCCAAGGACTGACACATGGGATTATAGCAAATCAAAAAGCTGCCTAACAATGGAAACAACCTCACAACTGAAGAGACAGCTTACAGATTTGAGGAATCATTGCCAACTCTGTATCAGATAGGGGTCTATTATGTAAAAACAGCCAAGATTAAACCAAATCCAATCCATACATGAGGTAATGAAGTGAGCAGCCCATCCTCAAAGGAAGAAATAGAAATGGCCAGTGATATTTGATGACGGGTTCAACATCCTAAGCCATCAGGGAAAGGTGAATTAAAAATGATTATAATGCCACCTTACTAGCTCAGAATGACCTTCATCAAGAAAACAGATGACAACAAATGCTGGCAGGAATTTGGGGAAAGAGGAACCTTTACTCACTGCTAGTGAGCATATAAGTTGCAGCTACTGTGGAAATCAGTAAGTAGGTTTGTCAAAAATAAGAAAGTGGTGGGGGAGACGGCTCAGTGAAGTGGCCCAGCACCCACTTGGTGGCTCACAACCATCTATGACTCCAGTTCTAGGGATTCTCTTCTGGCCTCCACAGTCACCACGGATGTACACATATATGCAGGAAAAATATTCACACACATAAAAATAAAGATAAACAAATCTTTGAAAAAAACTACAACCAAAACTATCACATCATCTGCCTATATGCCTCAGTGATTAAGAGCACTTCTTGTTCTTCCAGAGGACCAGCATTTGATTCCCAACACTCACACCAGGTGGTTCACAACCACCTGTAACACCAGCACCAGGAGGGTCTGACATCTCTCATCTCTGTGGGCACACACACACACGTATATACACATATTTAAAAGTGATAAAAATGACATTTATAGGAAAATGGGTCAAACTGCAATTCAGAATGTTAACTGAAATAAATTGTATTCAGATAAGTACTATGTTTTCTCTCATGTGTGGAGCCTTGATTTAAATTTCTATGTGTGGGGGGTTGGTGTACATGTGTGGATGACTCATGAAACTAGAGAACTGTGAGAGGGAAAGAGACCTGAAGGATTCGGGCACTGGGGCACTGAAAGAAGATAATGCAATATTGTACTGGGAGAGCAGAAAGTAGGTTGCTGTGGGCAATGGAAAAACAGCAAGAATGGGACACAGGGGAGGGGAAGGCAAAGGCCAGAGGGCAGGGTGTGGAAGAAAGCATGTGTAAAAATGCCATTATGAAATCTACTAATTTGTAGCTAACTTTATGTAAGCTAACTTTATCTTGTAATGGAAAATGCTTGTCTTGTAGCCATCGTCCCACTTGAAATGGAGTCCACGGGCAGGTGTTGTGCTATATTAGTAGAGAGACATCTATTACAGTACCAGGCATATGGTCATGCGTAAAACATTTGCTGAGCCAGTTGTTGCCATGCATGCATCTAATTCCAGCATTGAGAGGACTAACGAAGGCCCGAAGATTGTGGCTAGAGACTCACCTATACTGAGCAAGACCTTGTCTTAAATAAGAGATGCCTATTTGCCAAATACATTTCAATGGCAATTACTGCATTTTATGTCTGTTGGTGATTGGTTTAATTTTATTGTGATGCCTATAAATTGTTGTACAGACCTATAGTGGCCTCTTGATAATTATATATTTATATTTTATGACAACTTTCATGTCTAAAAATCATCTGACCTTTAATATTTGAAAGCATTCATTGGTAAAATAATTTGTTAATGAAATCTTTTTTTGAGAGTTAATCAATTTTATTTTTTTCTGGTTATTTTGACTTTTCCATTTTGATATCTTATTGTTTATGCAGTAATCCATCTTAATATCTGTTTTCTAAAATTTAGAAAGGTTTTTGCTATACATAGCAGAGTAACCTTGGACTTGTTATGTAGCTCAGGCTGACCTTGGACTCAAGATTCTCTTCTCAGCTTCCAGAGTGCACCGCCATGTCTAGCTCAATTATTTTTAAAATAAATTATGTGTCTAGGTGTTTTGTAAGACGGTGTACATCATGTTCATGGAGGCCAGAAGAGGGCATCAGATCTGTGGGACTGGAGTTACTGAGGGTTGTGATCGACCAAGCGGGTGCTGGGAATGAACACAGCCCCTTTGGAAGAACAAGTGCTCTTAACTGCTGAGCTACCTCTTCAGCCTATCATCAATTATTATGTACATATATATATATTTATGCATATAAACGTCTTCCCTGCATGTCAGCATGTGTGTCATATGCTCCTAGAATCAGAAGAACCGGAATTACAGATGGCTTTGAGTTTCTGTGTGAATGCCAGGAATTGAATTCAGGTCCTCTGCAAGAGCAACCAGTGCTCTTAATCACTGAAAAAACCTTCCAGTCCCACATACATATAGTTTTTCTTTTTCTTTCTTTTTTTTTTTTTGAGTCATGGGTTTATGTAGCCCAGAACACTGGATTTTCCTGCTTTCCAAATCTGAGATTATGTATATGTATGTCCTACTGCACAAATGTTTAGATCATCAACTCTTTTGGTTTTTTGAGACAGGGTTTCTCTGTGTAGCCTTGGCTGTCCTCTAACTCATAGAGCTCCTCCTGCCTCTGGCTCCTGAGTGCTGGGATTAAAGGTGTGTGCTGCTACCACTACCACCTTTTTTTTTTGATTCCTTCTTTTCTTTTTCTTCCTTACTTCCTTTTTCTCTTTAAAGACTTATTTTTTACGTGGGCTGGAGAAATGGCTCAGAGGTTAAGGGCACTGACTGCTCTTCCAGAGGTCCCGAGTTCAATTCCCAGCAACCACATGGTGGCTCACAACCATCAGTAATGAGATCTGGTGCCCTCTTCTGGCCTGAATGCATATATGCAGGAAGAACACTGTATACATAATTAATAAATAAGTCTTTAATAAAAAAGAGAAGAGAACAGGGAAGAAGTTTCCTTTCTCATAAAAAAAAAGACTTATTTTTATGTATATGAGTACTCCATCTGCACGTACAACTTTATGTCAGACGAGGGCATGGGATCCCACTATAGACGGTTGTGAGCCACCACGTGGTTGCTGGGAACTGAACTCAGCACTTCTGGAAGAGTAAGCAGTGTTCCTAGCCGCTGAGCCATCTCTTCAGCCCCTCATCAACTTTTTCTTAAAGACTGATTTTTTTTTTAAATTTTTCATGACTCAAACTAACTTGCACTATTACTAAACATAGACCATTTTTCATTTCAAGATTTCCTGGCTGTTATGTTTTTTAGATAGGGTCTTACTATGTGACCCAGCCTGGCCTGGAACCTGCAATCCTCCCAGCCTCTGATAACAAAGTGCTGGAATTGCAGGTACAAGGCACACTCCTGACCTCTATTTTATTGAGAAAAAAGGTCTTCCTAGTAAAAAGGTTTTTTTTTTTTTTTTTTTTGGTGGTACTGGGAATTGAACCCAGGTCTGCAGCCACATGCTAAGAAAGTACTTTACTACAGGGCCATGTTTGTAGCCCATAAAGTCAGATGCCATAGAATTTGTTAACAGTGAAAACAACTTTGTGTGGATTACTTGAATAGCTATTTATGTAAAGCCATGGGTTTTACTTACAGATTGCTTTAAACAAAAGAATAAAACTGGGTGGTAGTGGCTCATACCTTTAATCCCAGCAAATCCCAGCACTCAGGAGCCAGAGGCAAGAAGATCTCAGTGAGTTCAAGGCCAGTCCCGTCTACAGATTGAGTTCCACCTACAGTCAGAGCTACACAGAGAAACCCTGTCTCAGACAAACCAGAATTTAAACCACATTGCTCAGCAATCACAAGTCACACTCGACGCTAGGCTGCATTACGTGCACCACACTTACTTGCTCTAAAGTGTCCTCCAGCGCAATCTTTTTATTTAAAGCTTTGCTAATTTCTTCCTCGCTTTCATTCAAGAGCTCTTTGAGAGGTACCTAGAAAATATATGAAATATGGGAGTCAAGATATATTAAAAATTCCCATGAGGTATGATTATATTATGATCGAAGACAGTTTCAGAGGAAAAAAAATAAAGCCAGGACATTTTAAATATAATATACCATTGGTGAGAAAACATCGCATTTTTTTGAAGCCAAGGTTTAGGAAACAAAAAACAGCTGGTCTCAACCTTCTTCCAAGTGCTAGGATTATGGGTATCCATTACAGCGCCTGACAGTCCATTTCTTTCTATCTGTTTGTATGTATGTACGTGTGAATGCAGGTCCTTGCAGAGGCCAGAGTTGTGTCTCCTTGGAGCTGGAGCTACAGGGGGCTGTGAGGTGACCATTGTGGGTGCTGGGAACAGAACCTGGCCTCCTCCAAGAGCAGGACACAGTCTTAACTATAAGCCATCTCTCCAGACCCCATTTCTCTTTATACCTTCTATTTGTCTTCTAACCTGCTGATTTTACTTCAACACCATACTGCATTGTTTCTCATTGTACTGAGAAAACCGAGGTAATATCCACTTTAAAATGATTAAACAGAAATAGTTATGTTAAATGTAACCTGAAACTAATCTTTCTATACAACTAGTGTATACAAACAGTATACAATTCAGTGGATGTAGTATACTCACATTGTTATCTAAATGCCATTTGTACTTTAAAAATACTTCACTACCCCAAAAAGAAAATGCCATATGTCATTATGTATTAAGTCTTTTTTGTTTCTGTTTTTAGGAGACAGGGATTCTCTATGTAGCCCTGGTTGTCCTAGAACTCATTATGTAGATCAGGCTGGCCTCAAAGTTAGATACACTTGCCCCTGCCTCCTGAGTGCTGGGATTACAGCCTTGTGTCATTACACCTGGCTCTTGAGTAAGTCTTTTAAAGCTATTATTGACTTTCAATTTTGATCAGTTCCTTTCTTATGCTGTCCATCAAACCCAGATATTCTACAACAAACATGGGCTCTACCACTGAATATAAACTCAACTCCTGGTAATGGGTGTGGTTGCATAAGCCTGTAACCACGGCAATCTGAGACCACTCTGGACTACGAGTTAGAGTTTCAACAAAACACAAAACCACCCCAGGCTTGTTTTCTGAAGGACTCCATGCCTTTTTACAACTCTCTTCCAACTGGCTGGGATGACAGATGCTCTCCATCATTCCTAACTATTTCTGCTTTCTCCCTTATGGACTTATTTACATTAATTTTGTGGATACATGTGCATGTTGAATGCAGATGCCTGTAGAGGCCGGAGACACAGGATTCTCCTGGAGCTGGCGTAAAATCAGGTGTGAATTAGTTGCAGCAGGCACTGGACTTTGAATTTGGGATGTCTCTACAGGCAATGCATGTTCTTAACCACTGAGCTTTCTCTCCAGCATCCTACTTCTACGTCCATTTCTCATTACTGTATAAAATATTTCTAGAGTAAAAGTAAATTTTCTGAACATATTCTTTGTGCCTAAATACCTTTTACAAGATTATTTAAATCAGGTAATCATTTTCTTGCTGCAGCAATATGAAACCATTCAAAGTAGTGATGTGCAAAATCAGCCAGCTACCTGGCCACTGACAGAAATCAATGTACCAGCCAGGCGGTAGTGGCGCATGCCTTCAATCTCAGCCCTTGAGAGGCAGAGGCAGGCGGGTCTATGTGAGTTCAAGGCCAGCCTGGCCTACAGAGCGAGTTCCAGGGCAGCCAGGACTACACAGAGAAACTCTGGCTTGAAAAACAAAAAGCAAAAGAAGTCAATATGCGTAGTTTGACAACTAATGGCTTGCAAAACCAGTAAGCAATGATTTACTGTGTGTACTTTCTTTTCTTAATTGACAGTAAATCTAAACTGAGTGTCGTGTTGTAGCCCTTCAATCCCAGCACCTGGAGGAGACTGAGGTCAATCTGGTCTAACAAGCAGTTCCAGGCCAGCAAGAAGTGCACAGTGACATCCTGAAGCAGATGTGGAAGTGGAGCTGCTGTGGCACACATCCGCAGTCCCAGCACTTAGGAGGCTGAGACAGCAGCACTGCCTTGAGCTGAGACCCAGCCAGGCTGCATGGGGAGTTGCAGGCCGGGATTCACAGTAAGAGCTCGTCTAAATGCTACTGAAAGTGGTGTGTATGTGTGCATGGAGCTGGCTCAATGTAAGCAATGTGTGTTCATCAGTAAACCGCTATCTCTGAGAAGATATGGTTCTCCTTGGCTATCTCATCTCCAGCACACAGCTGGGCTGGAACACAGTCTGTACACAGTAGACACATGGTAGGTGATCAGTTCTCCCATTCCAGTACTAAGCAGACCTGACCCTGCTTAGCTTTTGATTAGATAAGGCAGGTTCAGGGGCATGGACATAGTCTGGATGAACAATTCTCAAGGGAAAAACCTATAGCATTAGACTCAACATATTTGAATTCCAAAGGTAAGTATTTTAGTATTGGCAATAAATCTTTGACACTTGTGAATAAATCTAAAATTGTAACAAATGTTTTCTCAAAATTATCTCCTTGGTCGTTTCAAAATTAGGAACAGTTTTTTGTTGTTGTTGATTACTGACTTTTTTCCTTTTTCTGCCTTGAAAAATAATTCATTATACTTCATACCTTACTGTGTGTGTTTGGACTACAACTATTCCCATAGGCGTACCACAGACATTTATTTCATCTTTCAAGATTTCTCTGAATGGCTACGATGCTCCAGTCTGGCTGGAAGAACTGATCTGGTAACTAACCTTGTAAGTTTTACCATCAGGAAAGCAGGCACCTGACATTTGCTAATGATGATCTCCCGAGAGGGGCTGAGGTAGCTAGACAACAAATCTTACCTCAGATTGTTGACATAGTCCTGACAGATTTTACTTGTAACCAACGTTTTAATGGATAGTTGGAGGAAGTAAAGGAGGCAGAGAGGAGAAGGCTCTTAAAGTAAAGTCAGCTGTGAAATAAGACATCTACCACTCAGAAGAAAGTGCTCCTTCTTAGTCTAGTCCTATGGCATTATGGTAAGGTGAGGTTCAGACACAGACTTACATAAACTTGAGCCCTGTATTTGACAAGGCATTTGGCACCAGCTTCAGGATTAAACTTAATTTCGAAGTCATAACCTTTGGAATTCTCAGCACCTTTGGGAATAAGCTTTAATTTTCTAGCCAATTTGTGGTAGTCTGCTAATTGTGCTTCGATCTGGAAGAGAACACAAAAAGAAATGTTAAAAATAAAGCAGTCCTAGACTGTGTGGTTTTCAATGGTCATTTCTGTAACTCTACACAAGCGGTTATGCCAGTTTTTAGTAGTTTGATAATTAACGGATAGTAATATTAAAATATATAAATGAAAAGTTTTGACAATAATTCTAAGGCTGTAATTGGTGAGCAGTACACCAGTGTTCATACTCCATATAAACTAGAGTAAATCCATGTTTCGTTATCAACTTAAACTTATATTCTTAAACCTAGATATAAATATGAAATGAGACCAAAGTTTAGAGCTGGGTACGCCTTTAATCCCAACACTTGGGAGGCACAGGCAGGCAGATTTCTGTGAGTTTGAGGCTAGACTGCTCTACAGAGAGTTCCAGGACAACCAGAGTTACATATAGAAACACACACAAACACACACACACACACACACACACACACACAAACAAAAAACCCAGTGTGTGAGGGGGAACCTAAAATTTACATTTGACAGTATATATATTAACACATTTTAATTACCCCAAATAAAATAGATAATTTACACTTCAAAGTATTATCTTTACTATATTGGAATTTTTTTTTTTTTTTGTTTTTTGAGACAGGGTTTCTCTGTGGCTTTGGAGCCTGTCCTGGAACTAGCTCTTGTAGACCAGACTGGTCTCGAACTCACAGAGATCCGCCTGCCTCTGCCTCCCAAGTGCTGGGATTAAAGGCGTGCGCCACCATCACCCGGCTGGAAAAATTTTTTAGTAGTTCACATTTCTCTGTCCTTCAAGGCTACATCTATTACCAGGACAGTGTTCTTTCCCTCTAATGGAGTCCCCAGTTTTCCCAAACTCTTAATTTACTTTATAATTATAATGTGACATATCTGTTCACTTTTACTAGCTGAATGTAAGCTCTATAGAATCAGATATATATCTGTGTGTGTGTGTGTGTATCTCCCCTGGCCCTAGAACACAGCCTGTCACTTTCTCTTCTCTTCTGTTACTCTCTAGGCCCAATCAGTAGTCTGTTCTACTACTTCCTGCTCCTGCACTGCTTATGTCTCTAGCTCTTTCTCCCATTATCAGTTCCCACAGTCAACACTTCTGATGATCTAGATGCAGTTGCAACCGTTATATTTGACAAGAGTTCTAGATGTTATATTTATATAAATATAACTATATACTTAGAGTTATATTTCACAAGAGTTCTGCTATACTACCAGACTTGACAAGTAGGACAAAATTTAGTACAGAAAAAAAGGTTACAGATGCATTGTTTAGGTGAGTTTTTGTAACCTAGACAGACATTTGATACTCTTAGCTCTCGGGTACCCAGCCCACTAAGTTCTTTTCTCAGAGCCGGAGTCAACCTCCCTAGGCCACTGCTTACCTACCTCCTAGATTATTTTCTTCTTTCAGCACGTTCAACCAAAAAAATGCTATTCTTTTTAGTTTCATAAACCCAATGTTTACTTTAGAGATTTATAACCTGTCCTTTTTTACACAGCCTCTGAGAGATAAGGTACCCTGAAGTAACTCACTTCAGATTAACTGATGTGGTCTAATTACACTTCATTTTTTCTTTCTTCTTCTTCTTCTTCTTTTTTTTTCCAAGACAGAGTTTCTCTTGCTTTTGAGACTGTCCTGGAACTCTCTCTGTAGACTAAGCTGACCTTGAACTCACAGACATCCGCCTCTCTCTGCCTACTACACTTCATTTTCTAAAGAAACAAGTGGAGGCTATAAAAGGCTAGATGATGCGGACTGTGCATGCTTTAATAAGAAATTACAGGCTAAAGCTGAATCAAGTTTGACCAAATTCTAGGCTCAAAGACTGGGAGCCATATCCTTTTCATTAGGATTATGTATTGAACTTGATACCCTGAGCAAGCTAAGCTTGTGTTCCATCATTAGGTAGACCCCTCATGATGCTAGCTCTTATAAATGTGTATACAAATGTATACCTATTTCCTTTATACCCAGGGATGGAGCTTACCTACCAGTGTTAGGAGATAAGGGAAGACAGATGACTACTTACAGTGAACTGCTTGCTCACTCTATGTTAGAATCACATACATACATTTATTTATTTGCTGAGATCTTAGTTCATCCTCAGAAAACCGAGTTTATCCTAAATTTGACTGATAAATATTAGAGGTGTTGATGAGCTGGCATAAGGATATCAGTGTTTTAGCTGTGCTAAATGTCAGTGTTAGTAAATTTATCCCTCTACCTACTGAATTCCACTTGGTTACACAGGCCTTTAGTAAGGTCTTCCGTGATGAGTGGTCACTCAGAATACGGCATGACTTACCGCCTCTTTGCCTCTGGCATATTTTAATTCCTCATTCCACATTTGTTGTTGTTCAGTCTCTAGGTCTTTGGTTAATTTATTGATGGTCTGCTGCAATTCATTTTTTTCATGATTTATTCTCTCGATGTCTGTAACTGAGTACTTTTGGTTATCAACAATATTCTGTAGCCGAGCGTTCTCCTGTTTCATTGCTTCACATTCTAATTCTGCAAGAAAAGAAACAAAAGCTTTCAAAATATTATTAAAAATAAATTCTACAGAAAAACTGATGGCACCATTTAAGATTATTTAAAAGTCGACTTTATACATATACATCCTTTCTTTTGGGTAAGTGATCCTACTTCATTAATGACATAAGCCAATACAACTAGAGCTTTAGGTTAATATCTTGCATATTTGGCTTAATATAGTTTCGGAAAAAAAGGATATGACAAAAATGTGGCTCCATCCAAAGTTACATTTAAAACTTGTAAACAGGCATAGTTCAACTTTGTTAATGTTCATATTAAATGCTTCAAATACTTTTACAAATTTGAACTATTCAGAAATGTAGTTTTTACACAATAGTTTGTAAACTCTACCTCAAAGTAAGGTGCAGAGCTGGCTTAAGTAACTTTATGCCTCTATTATGTCTCTGCACAAAAGCATGATAGATCTACATAATCTAAGTGTGTCCTACTCATTTGTAGTCACTAATGGCTTTAAGTAATCAAGAAAGTTAACCTAGTCAGAGAATTCAAACAAATGACAGATGATATTACTCTCTCATCTACTCAACCGGCAACTTTGGATGTAATATTCTCCTAAGAATAAGGAGGTGCTAAAGTGGTGTGGTTGGTAAAGAGTCTGTGGTGCGAGAAGGAGGGCCTGAGTTTAGATCCAGCACCCACATAAAAGTTGGTCATGTGGGCTGGAGAGATGGCTCAGTGGTTAAGAGCATTGTCTGCTCTTCCAAAGGTCCTGAGTTCAATTCCCGGCAACCACATGGTGGCTTACAACCATCTGTAATGAGGTCTGGTGCCCTCTTCTGGCCTGCAGACATACACACAGACAATTGTATACATAATAAAATAAATAAATACATTTAAAAAAAAGTTGGTCATGGGGCACGTGTCTGTGACCCTCATGTTGGGTGGAAAGGTGGACAGACATAGATCCCTAGAGGTCAGTGGCAGCCAGCCTAGCTGAACAGATGAGCACCAAATTTAGAGAGATGCCATGTTTCAAAGTAAGGTGCAGAGTGATCAAGGAAGACCTCGGTGCTGATCTCCAGATTCCACATGTATGCACATACCACACACGAACATAAACCCACACATAGACACATGTATGCCACGTCCTATACACTCTTGTAGATGATCAGAACTACATAGACTAAGAGTTAAATCCATAACTCTAAAGATCATCTTCACAATCTACATATGATAGACATAAATTGGGAAATCCTGAAGGAAGAAATTGCTGAATTCTAGGAAAACTGCAGCTCTCCTTATATTTATTTTTAATGGCTCTGTGACTTCAGTCAACTTCTGCTCTGTTTCTGGCGTCACAGATGTTAGCAAGTACTATGTGTCATAGTATTTTCCAAAGCTTAACTACAGTGGGCTGGAAAGGGCCTTAAATATCACCATAGGTATCACTGTAAGAAAGAGGCAAATGGAGTTCATGTAGATAGGAAGATGAAGACTTAGGGACCAGAGAGATGCTCAGCAGTTGAAGCACATAGTGTTCTTCCAGAGGGCCCAGGTTTAGTTCCCAGGGCCTACATGGGTGGCTTTCAACCATCTGTGACTTCAGTTCCAACAGATCTGACACCCTCTTCTGACCTTAGTGTATCAGTTACACATGTGGTACACATAAACTTAACATACACATAAAACTTAAGAAAAAAAGCTGGGCAGTGACGGCACACATCTTTAGTCCCAGCACTCGGGAGGCGGATCTCTGTGAGTTCAAGGCCAGCCTGGTCTACAAAGAGAGTTTCAGGACAGTCAGGACTACACAGGGAAACCCTATCTAGGAAGAAAAAAACCAAATCAATAAACCAAACGAAAAAAGAGAAAAAAAGAAAAAGAAAAAAGAAAAGACAAAGAAAGAGGACAGAAGGGAGAAGGGTGTGGTGGCAATTTATCATTCTAATTTTTGGAGGCAAGATTTTGAGTTTGAGGCGAGCTTGGGCTATGTATGATTACAGCCCTCTGGAGGCTGGGGCCAGAGGATCTTCAATTCAAAACCAGCATGGGATACAAATATAGTCTTAAAAAAGGAAGAAAAAAGAGGATGCAGAGAAAAGACAGTAAGAAGATAGAAGTAGAGATTAGAGTGATGTGGACATAAGCCCAGGTATGCTTTCAGCCATAGAAGCTGGACAAACAGATTCTTCCCGAGTCCTTTGGCAAGCACATATTCATTGGCTTTTAGATTACATTTGGAGCTATGAGAGAAAAAAAAATTATTATTTGGTGCGGGACAATAGGCTATATTCTGTCAATTATGTTTTAAATAAACACCGATTGGCCAGTAGCCAGGCAGGAAGTAGAGGTGGGTCAAGGAGAACAGAATAATTCTGGAAAGGAAGAAGCAGATTCCTCCCCAGGCCTGTCCCAACCACAGAAGGAAGATGTGATTGCCCCACTGAAAAAGGTACCGAGCCATGCAGCTAACACAGATAAGAATAATGGGTTAATATAACTTATAAGAGTTAATAAGAAGCCTGAGCTAATGGGCCAATCAGTTTATCATTAATATAGACCTCTGAGTGATTTCTTTCTGAGGATAAATGGCTGTGGGACCCAGTGGGAGGACAGAAACCAGGCAGGACGAAAACGCAGACAATTATTATTTTGGTTTTTTTGAGACAGGGTCTCACAATACAGCTTTGGCTGTCCTGGAACTAATTTTGTAGACCAGGCTGGCTGCAAACTCAACAGAGTTCCACCTGCCTCTGCTTCCCACATGCTAGATTAAAGGTGTGTGCTACTATGCCTGGTTGAAAGAACTAATACTGAAAACTTCATAACTACTACAGAAAGTTTTCAAAGGAGGAAAAGATCACATAGCTGTTCACAGGGCCCCATAGGCCAATCTAAATGATCCCTTAGCTCTGCTTACCTAGTCTACCAATTTCTTCATCAAGACCACTCAGTTTTTGGTCTAAGATGGACGAATGTGACTCCAAACTGCTGATGTATGCTTTATACTTTTGAACATCTGTTTGCAAGGACATTTTCAATTTCTTCAATGAAACTAGACGATTCTTGAAGAAAAAAACATATTAGTTATTTTTACCAAGAAGCATTCTGTATTTTAAAGAAGGCAGTATTATTTACACTTCTCTTAGAGGAAGTCAAAAAAAACTAAAATAGAACTTTGGTATTACTATTGTAATTATTTAATGAAAGATTTCAGTTTAGGATAGGGAAAAACCAAAAATAATGTAGAAGCACAAATACTTAATATCTGATTACTTTTAAGAACAATCTAGGTGCTCCACTAATAAAACCAAGATAAAGTTAAGATTCTGCTATCAGGGTTGGAGAGCTGGCTCAGGGTTATGAGCGCTGCCTGCTTTCACAGGACCTGGATTTAATTTAACAACTCTCTGTATCTTGAGTTCAGATTTGATGTCTTCTTCTGTTTTCCACGATCACTGTGAGCATGTGGTACACAGATATGCATGTAGGCAAAATACCCTCACATATAAAATAAACACCCACATTATCATTTTGCTTTTATAAAAACATGCATGTTACAGTATACTCTAAGTATACAGTATACTACTGTGTTTTCACTACCTAAAGTCAGGGCCTCTTGAGAACAATGCTCCTTGCAAGTAAATACCACAGGGACCCTGTCCAAAGGGTAGTTTGGGCCTTATGTAAACAGGCAGGAGTCTTTAATCATATTCCGAGCACCATTAGTCCACAACTGATAGACCACAAGGGAAAACGAAGCACTGCAGATACCACATATGGCTTCACTGAAAGTCTGTACTATCCTACCTTTAAGAAGCTTATTTGGAGGCAGAGGCAGGCGGATCTCTGTGAGTTCGAGGCCAGCCTGGTCTACAAGAGCTAGTTCCAGGACAGGCTCCAAAGCCACAGAGAAACCCTGTCTCGAAAAACCAAAAAAAAAAAAAGAAGCTTATTTGTTAACCCATTTAAAAACACCTTCCATAAGAGGGTCTTCTCAAACAGGCTCAAGAGTCTAAAGAGTTGTCAAGTGAGTTCAAAAACACGGTTACTAACCGGTTCTTTTTCTCTTTCTTCCTCCAGTCTTGCAATCTGTTCATTGAGTGCTTTGTTTTCTGCTGCTAATGACTCCAGCTTGGATGCATCTACCTTATATAAATCCTCTGGAAAACAAGCCCAAACACTTCATCAGAATCAACCTACAGCATCCTTCATGTTTTCAGTACCTTATCCCCTCCCTTCCCCCAATGCAGTAGAGACTACCTTCTAAAACAGCAAGTGTTATTTTTACTCCATGGAATAGCCTATGGCCCTCAACCTACTTCAGCTTTCTTTCATAGCACCTGTTGTGATTTGCCTTATGGTTCCTCATGTGATTGTCATACTTTCTAACAGAATAAAGTCAAGATTTTCTGTTCTTCATTACTGCATTTTTGGTGCCTGGCACACAGTAGGTATGTAAAAAATAGTTGAGTAGATTAATTTATATGTTTAATTGAATATAGAAACATTAAATAACTCACTAAATGTTTTCCATATTAGATCACAATGAATTTTTCCTTGTGTGAGTTATGCATGTTTATGTGGTCATGAGTATGCATGTGTGCATACAGAAATCAGAGGTTACATTGTGAGCCTTACTCATCTGTTTTCATCTAATGTCTTAGATAAGCTCCCTCCCTGGTTTGGTCAGTTTGGCTGGCTGACAAGCTCTAGGGATCTCAAGTCTCTACCTTTCCACCTGCTACACTTACATTTTTATGTCTATGTGCTCCCTGGACAGATGGAGAATAGTTACAACAGCTGGACTGTCCTCTACTCTTACATCCGTAGTGCATCCTGAGGAATGTTGGTTTTCCCCTCTGACCTTTTGTGCCATAGGTGTCAGAGTGATATTCCCCCATCATTAGGTAACACTGAGAGAAAAATAATTAATATGGAAATATAATGGCTTGTTAACTTCCTCTAACTTTTCTTTCTTCTTTCTTCCTTCCTTTGTCCTGAAACAGGGTTTCTCTGTGAAGCCTTGGCTCTCCTGGAACTTACTTTGTAGACCAGGCTGGCCTCGAACTCTGCCTCCCAAGTGCTTGGATTAAAGGCTCATTTGGTATTTTATTACATTGCTTTCCAGTTCACTAAGTTTCAAAGAGATCAGACATGTCTTGAATTCACATAGCCACAAAGGGGTATGACTCAGGGCTGACTTTTTTTTTGCTTAAATAATACTTGTCCCCATTAAAGAACCATCAAAGAACAATTCATAGGTACCCACCTCATAAAGTAGCTAATGAAAACATTAGGCATGACAAAACAAGCAAGCACCCAGAGTTAAGTGGCAGCACAGCAGGGAGGGCACTTACTCAGCTTCGACTGCAGCTCTGCATTCATCTCTTCAAAGGTGTCAGCTCCACTCATGAAACTCTCATAGCATTTGATGGTGTAGTCCAGAAACAACTGATTGTGAGGAGTAGATTTTAAAAACAAAGACATGATTCTCTATTTAGTTTGTTTTATTTTTTTCTAATTGGAAATTTAAATTTGAATAAAAATGGGGTAGGCAGCTATATAAATTCCTTAGAATAACAGATTGAAAACCTGCTATTAACTGTGCTATAAAGATGTACACAATCTATTACTTCTAAACATGAATAGGGATGAAAATACACAATTTGGTTAGATATTTTGAAGTTAACCCAGGAAGCTTACTAAAAAATATAATTCGACATAAAATGCACAAACTTAGTCTTCTTTAAGAAGAATGCTGGGGCTGGCAAGGCTCAGTGGTCCTTTTGTACAGGACCTGGTTTGTTCCCATCACCAACACGGCGCCACATAACTATTCACAGCACCAGTCCCAGAGGATCTGATGCCCTCTCTCTGACTTCCTGGAGCAATAGGCACATATGTGGTTCACACATATATGCAGGTAAAATATGTCCAAACATAAAAAAGCAAACAAACCTAACAATAATAATGATGATGTTGATGATGATGATGATGATGATGAAGCTGAGGCTACAGAGATAGCTCAGTGGTTGAGAGTAATTGTTGCTAATGTAGAGGAGGTGGTTTTGGTTCTCTGTACTCACATGGTGGCTCACAACTCTTTATCATGCTAGTCCAGAGGATCTGACACTCTCTTTTGGCCTCCAGGGGCATTGCACACATATGGTACACAGACTTACATGCAGACAAATCATCCACACACATAAAATAATAATATATTTTTAAACAAAGACTCAAACAAGCCAAAACAAAAGCTCTGAGTCACTACTATGCGTCTATAAGACTGGCAGAAAAAAAAAGGATTTGCATCTTATGAAAAATTGAAATGGATTATGATTGTCTAATTCCAATTAGACAGACAGGGACTAATTATGAAAGTCAGAAACTTCAGGTGAAATCTTCTGCCTGTACAACTCCATGCCAGAAGAGGGCACCAGATCTCATTACAGATGGTTGTGAGCCACCATGTGGTTGCTGGGAATTGAACTTTGGAAGAGCAGTCAATGCTCTTAACCTCTGAGCCATCTCTCTAGCCCCAGAACAATTTTATTTTACTAAAAATAGTTTCCTTTAGATTGATCTATTTTATATGCATTTTGCTTGGGAATGGCTTTCCATGTTGTCAATCCCAGCATTTGGAAGCCAAGTAGGGGCATCTCTTTGAGTTCAGGAGCAGCCTGGTCTACATAGAAAGTTCTAGGGCAAAAAAAAAAAGTTCTAGGGCAGTCAGGAATATGTAGTAAGAATTTGGGCAACCTTGCCAAGGCCACCTTTGAGGCCATGTCCATGACCTATAGTTACCTGACCCCTAACCTCTGGAAAGAGACTATATTCACCAAGTCTTTTTATTGGGAATTCATTTACCATCTGTGAAAACTCACAACAGTGTCTCTGCTCAAAGGACGTAGGCTCCAGCTGTGGCCACCACATGAGGGATTTTACACAGAAAAAATTAATGAATTAAATCTGGTTTAAAAAAAAAATCAACCTCAGAAATTTCCTAGAAAGCAAAAGACAAGTTCTATAAACAAATTCTTTTAGTGAAGAATATAAAAGCATCCTCTTTATATATTGTTTATAGTAATATATAGTACCTTATTATGTATAATCCCATCTTCAGTTTCTTCTCCCCAATACTGCCCATCATCAAATAAAGGTGTGCTTTCTTTCATGGCACGATAAATCTAATTAGTAAACAAACAACACATTAGACTAGTGGTTTGATAGTTTGTAAAATTCATTCTTTTTTAAAGATTTGTTTATTATATATACAGTGTTCTGCGAGGTCAGAAGAGGGCACTGGCCTCCCTGTAGCTGGAGTTATAGGTAATTAAGAGGTACCTGGTGCGGGTGCTGGGACTCTGGTTCTCTGGAAGGGTAGGAAGTTCTCTTAACCATGTCATCTCTCAAGCCCTTTGCTGACACTGTGTAGAGACGGTCTTCACCTAAAGCTATAGAATGGAGCTCCCACCAGGTGAAGGTGGTATTCTCTAACAAAATACTATTTCTGAGCATTGTTCAGGGCACAGGAGATCCAAGCCAGGCCCAACCAAAAATTATTTTGGAGCTCATGCAACCTTGTTATTAGGTCTCTAAAAGAGATGGGGCCATGGTCAAACTGCTGCTATGCAGACAGTGTGCCAAGCTCTGAGTAAAGAGGCACAGTGAAGAATGAGAGAAACTGTCAAGCCACTTATAAAATATTATTAAGCAATTTGGGATCAGAGCAAAACAACAAATAATAGACAAACAGAGGCCATCAATCAATATATATATATGAAGGTGAAGAGAATAATAACATTTTCAGAACTGGAGAGAGGGCTCAAATTGTTAAAAGTACTTGTTGCTTTTCTTGAGGACTCAAGTTTGTTTCCAGCACCCATGTTGCATAGCTCACAAATGCCTGCGACATTGGTTCTAGTGGACCCAGTGCTCTCTTCTGGCCTCGCACAGAGATTCACACACATAAATGAGTAAAAATAATATTTTAAGGAATATTTTCAATAGTTCCTACAAGCTCCCTATCACTCCGTTCCATCACCAGCCAGGAGTAACTTCATTGGGGGCAGCTGAATTAACAGTCTTATGTATGCTAGTCCAGCAACCTATCACTGAACTATTCTTAAGTTCTCTTTTCCTTTTTATCTTGAGACAGGATCTGAGTTGCGCAGGCTGGCCTAAACCTCTCTTTGTAGAAGCACTTGTAAGGACAGATGCCTGTGATTCTTCTGCCTTAGCTTCCTAATTAGATGAGATTACAGGCCGGAATCACTAAGCCTGGCTTCAAAAGCCATTTCTGAGATAATAGCAGATCCACTTCTGTAGGAAAAACACTACCTTTCTTTGATCTGAATATATCCTGACTAAATAACAAAAAACCCTTTTTTGTAAACAGTGGTAGCAATAGAAAATAATTTAGAATGGGGTAAGATAGTTCATTAAGAGTAGTGAGACAAGAAAGTCTTGAAATATCACTACAAGTCTCAGCATTAATAACTTAGAAATATAGTTAAGAAAACATCAAAACAAATGGAACTTAAAAATATGCTACTTGATATTAAGAAAGCTATATCTGACTGAAGAAACAGAGATGAATAAATGAGAAAATTAATACTTCCCCAGATGATAATGTTAAATATTGTCATGATGGGAATTTTTCCCTAATGTTTATGAGTGCAATTTGAAACCAATGGGGGGAGGTAAACACAAACAGAATTTTAAATAATATTGATAGCCGGGTGGTGGTGGCGCATGCCTTTAATTCCAGCACTTGGGAGGCAGAGGCAGGCGGATCTTTGTGAGTTCGAGACCAGCCTGGTCTACAAGAGCTAGTTCCAGGACAGGCTCCAAAACCACAGAGAAACCCTGTCTCGAGAAACCAATAAATAAATAAATAAATAAATAAATAAATAAATAAATAAATAAATAAATAAATAAATAATATTGATAGGCTGGGAAAATGTTCTGTGGATAAAATGCTTACTATACAAGCATGAGGACTTGAGTTTGGAGGCCCAATAACTGCAGTGATATTTTATGTTTTAACAAAGAAAGCTTGCCTGAAGATCAGAGTGCAGAGTAAACTACTAGAAGCCATGGAGTGGTGGCACACACCTTTAATCCCAGGACTCAGGAGATGGAGGCAGAAGATCTGTTAGTTCAAGATCACCCTGGGTTACACGAGATTGAATGTCTAAAAGAGAAACAGCTCCCGCAGAGGTGATCCCACACCTTTAATCCCAGTACTAGAGAGGTGGAGACAGGAGTGATAGGGCTGGATGGAGAGAGGAATATAAGAGGGGAGGAGACAAGAGCTCAGTGCATTCTGAGGATGGCCCCCGAGGAGAGGATTGCCCCTTCTGTCTAAACTTCGGTAGAGGTTAAAGGTCTCTGTAGTGCCTAGCCACTCTGCTTCCCGGACTGCTCAGCTTACCCTGATAGCTGACTCCAGGTTTTTATTTGAATTCCTGCTAAGGTAACCATGTAAAAGCTGAATGTGGAGATGAGCATTTGCAGTTCCAGTGCTAGGAAGTGGAGACAAGATTTGTAAATTGATAAGAAAAAAGGAAAAAAGGGCTACCGAGAAGGAGGTAAAAGCATGATATACAGTCTGGACTTGATTCCACATATATGTTGTAGTATGCATACATGTGCACATGCACACACAAATACACAGTAATAATAATAATGATGCAAAAGGAAAAAAGGAAATGACAGGCCATTACTCTTTTTTTCAATAAAGAATTATTTGCTACGTATACATTGTTCTGTCTGCATGTCAGAAGAGGGCATCAGATCTCATTATAGATCGTTGTGAGCAACCATGTGGTTCCTGGGAACTGAACTCAGGACCTCTAAAAAAGCAATGTTCTTAACCTCTGTGACATCTCACCAGCCCAGGAAATTACTCGTGTGAAACTTTTAAGTTCAACTTTAAAATAAATAAATAAATGTGTATATATACATTTGTTTATTTTTTAATTTATTATTCATTCATTTATTATTTATTTATTTATACATTTTTAAAATTAGCAATATTATTTTTGTCATGTTGTCAGTTATTACAAACATGAACAACAGACCAGGCTCACTAACCAACTCCAAAAAAATTATGCTATGACTTTCACATGTGTTTCATGGCATAAGCATGTCTGCACATAGCTCACACACACAGAAATAACAAGTTAAAGCCTTCAAAGGCATCATGAGGAGTGGGAAGTGCGGTTCAGCTGAAGAGTGCTTACACAGAATAAAAGAGGCTCAAACACTAACAAGGGGGAACATAAACCTAGGGAACGCGAATTCAAGTCCAAAGGAAAAACAAAACAAAACAACAACAGAAAACAAACCTGGATATAATGCCAAAAACTGGTGGTCCCAGTTAAGACTACCAGTGAAATACAGTTTCTGTTCCAAAATGCTGAACCAAAACAACCAGTCACCATATCCCAGCTCTTCCTTTCTCAAAGGCAAAGTAACCTGACAACAGAAGCAAACCAAACCCAACAATAACCCTTCCCAAATCATTGGCTCAGTTTGAGACAGAAGGGATTTCATACGAAAAGGTTCACATTAAATGCTGGGTTAAAGCTGGATGCAGTGGCACATAGCTGTAGTTTCAGCTCTTTACCAGACTGCAGTGGGAAGATTATTTGACCCCAGAGTACAGACTAGGCAACATGGTGAGATTCACTCTCAGAAAAACCAACCAACCAACCAACCAACCAACCAACCAACCAACCAACCAACCAACCAAAGAAAGAAAGTTTCACATTAATAGCAAAAGCACACAGCGAGATATAAAACTGAGAAAACAAACAACTTTAAAGTTTCCACATAGGTAGAGTTTGAAACAGTAATGCCTCTCCATAGGCACGCAATGCTCACACATGGCTGTGTAGAGACAGGCTTTCTCTGCGTAGACCAGGCTGTCCCTGAACGAAGAGACCTGACTGCCTCTGTTCCAAGTGCTAGGACTAAAGGGCTGTCTATATCCAAAGAAAATGACTTAAAAGTTATCTGTAAGTTGGGAGAATATTCATTTTATATTTCCCTATTTTGTTGTGATTAATACTAATTTTATTTTTTAAAAAGGAGAAAACAAATTTTGCAAAGAAAAAACGATGGGCTCATTTTTTTCTAAACTGTAACACCCCAGTTTTAAAAAAAAAAAATCTGTCAAGCAAAGCTTCTCCCTGCTCACCGTTCTTACACTAACAGTTTGAAGAACTTCAAATCAAACGTGCTTTGATTTGAAAAGCAGGTTTTGAGACAAATTGCAAAAGTCAGATTGGGAGAGAAAAAGAAAATCTTTAGAGGAAAAACAAAACAAAACAAAAATTAAACGTTTAAAGGTAAGATTTAAACTATCAATCAAATACCTTGATGCAGTCTATCAGCCATACCAAGGCCGCCACGATGTGAGGCCAGGTATGAGGGGCTCCCACTGCATACAGGGAGCTCTTGGACAGTGCAAAGGGATACCTATGAGAAACAGGAAGATAAGGAGCAACCGTGTTAGCAAGCATAAAGGCTACAGTAAAGGTGTATTTTAAAGCTGCACATACACCTGCTGTGAAGATATTTGAGTCTACTCTGAAGAGCTTATTCATCAATGATTTTTGTGTATTTATTCACATTCCATAGATTACTTTGCACGGTGTTTAACAGCTGAGTATAGGATTCTCCTAAAAAGAACCTTTTCATTTTCCTACATTCAATGTACTTCTATTACACATCAGTGATTATCTGTCACTAAATCTACTTCCGTCCCCGTGTCTCCAAACAGCTTTCCTTCCTCAGTTTCCCCAAGTGTTGAAATCACAGGCGTGCAGCACCACATCTGATCTGTGCTTGTCTTTATTTATAATGCTTTTAAACTTCATCTCTCTGCTGGTTAACTCTGTCAACCAGACACAAACTAGAGTCATCTGGAAAGATGGAACCTTAAAGGAAATGTCTCCATTAGGTTGGCCCATGGGCATATCTATGGAGCACTTCCTTAACTCCTGACTGTCGGAGAGGGCTAGTCCACTGTGGGCAGTGCCAGCCGAGTAGGTGGTACTGGACTATAGGAGAAAGCAAGCTGAGCAAGCTATGGAGAAGGAGTCAGTGAACAGCTTGGCTTCATAGTTCCCACCTCTGTTATTGCTTGAGTTTCTGCCCTTACATTCCTTGATGATTAATGTAATAAACTCTTCCCTCCATTAGTTTTTTTTTTAAGATTTATTTATTTATTCTGCATACAATGTGCTGCTGGCATGTATGCCCACACAGCAGGAGAGAGCGCCAGATCTCATTACAGATGGTTGTGAGCCACCATGTGGTTCCTGGGAATTGAACTCAGGTCCTCTGGAAGAGCAGACAGTGCTCTTAACCTCCGAGCCATCTCTCCAGCCCCCTCCGTTAGTTTTATTCAAGTATCAGCAAATCAAAATAAGACAATCTCATTGTTTTCATCAGACCTTACTACTATGGTTTTGCCACTATAAACTGTGGTAACCAGGCTGCACTTTATGTTTTCTTGAGACCGGGACTGAGTAGCTTTGGCTAGCCTGGTATTCATCATGTAGACCAGGGTAGCCCTTGAATTCAGAGGATCTATTTGCCTTGGCCTTTGGAATTCTGGGGTTAAAAGCCTACCACCATACCAGGCTGTACTTTATATTCCTCCTTGTTTGAGCTTTATGTTCTATCACCTAAACTTGTGTTATAATGGACTGCTACAGTTTGAATGTTTATTCTGCAGAATTCCTGTTGGGAACTTAGTCCCCAGAGTCAGATACTAATGATACAAAGACATGAGACTTCTGGCAGGTGAGAGCCCTATGAATGAATCTATTCCAATACACGTGGGTGTTTGAAAGCATGGCCTTGTTATAAAGGTAATCCTTTTCTGACACACATGCTCCTCCTTGCCATATGGTACCTTCTGGCAAGTCATCACCCACCAAGACGGTCCTTCCTTATTAGAGGCTGAATACATGCTGATGCCATGCTTTTGTGCTTTCCATCCTTTATAACCATGAGTTAAGCCAGTCACATGTGTGTGCGTGCGTGTGTGCGTGCATGTGTGTGTATAAATATATGTTGTGTTTAAGCCCATAGATCTTCTGTACCAAGTAGTCTACAATGTATATATATCACATAAATATATATGTATCATATATTTAAAATTTATGTATATGGATGTTTTGCCTACAGATATGCATAACATGTGTGTGCCTGGTGGCTGTGGAGGTCAAAAGAGTAATCACTGTTTATGACTGTGAGGCACCATGTGGGTGCTGAGAACCTAACCTGAGTCCTCTGGAAGAGCAGCCAGTTCTCTTAGCCACTGAGCCATCTCTTTAGCTCAATAACTCCTATATTATTTACCAATTACCAAAGCATTGGTGTTTTGTTACAGGAACAAAAAAAGTTGACTATGCTACAATCTATCAATTTTCCTTTCTCTTCAGTTCATCCTACACATACTGTTCACAGTGCTCATCCTAAAACTGAACCTACTAATTCAAAGTATTCACAAACTTATAATGTGTGTTTCTTCTGTGTTCTGATAAGATCTTAGACTAATAAAAATATTACATACCCCCCTCCATCCAGGTCTAGAAAGAGGCGGAGGGGTGCAGGGGGTGGGAGTGGGGAGAGGGGGAGGGAAAAGGGAGGCGGGAAGGAGGCAGAAATTTTTAATAAAAAAATTTTAATAAAAAAAATATTACATACCCAAGGTCTTTAAAAATTCTTGGAACCTCTTCTTCAAATTTTGTGTCAGGAATTTCATATGATGGGCATAAGAAGCCATACAGAAAGGCAAAGATCTTTAGGAAATCTTTGGTTGATGGGGCTTGGAGAGACTTCATGGACACACTATATACATAACCATGTTCTGTAAGAAACTACAATCATTTATATGAGACACCCAAAGTTTTGGATTAGATAAAATGTAGGTGGCAAAAACATGCAATTCAGACAACTTAAATTATAGAATACCTCATAGAGCTGTCGAATACATTGCTGAATGAATGCTTTATCATTAAGTGGTCTTGGATCCTTGATTTTTTCAGAACTGGAAAATATACCAAGTTGACTATTCCTGGATGAATGCCCACTGGTCCTAGAAGAATATTTTAAGAAGGCAATCAAAAACATTTCCTTCTGTGTTCAAGTCTGCATTATTTCAAGGCTATCCATCACACACACACACACACACACAAATAGTAACAACAGCATCAAACATTAGCCTTTAAGTTATAAATAACTAAACACAATGTATTACTTAAAGCAGAGGGAGAGCACACCATGAGGTTGCAGCAGTTTTAGGCACAAAATGCGGGGGTAATAAAACATACTCTGAGACGGGGGGACATCTCTGTGAGTGTTTTGTTCAGCTTGTGAAGTGCTCTTTGCTCAATCCTCAGCACCACAAATACCAAACCAAATATTCTTGTGCATGACATTATCAACACAAACATTATCCTTAAAGGTGTGTTTAAGGCCCATAGATCTTCTGTACCAAGTAGTCTACAAGCCTGTTCAACAACCCAAACACTTTCCTCTCTATTTAAGACCCTAAAACTGCCCCCTTGCTTGTACTCCCTTGTTTGCCATTATTCCTTAAGGGAAAATTGTCTCTGAGTATCAAGAGTTAATATGCATGAAGAACTTAAGAACAGTTGACCCATATGAACACTCAATAAATATTCAGAACTACTCGTAAAGGAGAGTCTGCCAATATCTCCACTAAAAAAAAAGTGAAAAGATCTATTTTTATTTATGTATATTGTGTCTGTGTATGCATAACCACACATGCATGTGAGTGCCTATGGAGATCACAAGAGGGGAATCGGATTTCCTGGAGCTGGAGTTACAGGGGGTTGTGACCTGTCCAATGTGGTTACTGGGAACTGAATTTGGATCCTCTGGTAGAAATGGAACGACTCTAAACCGGTGAGCCATCTCCCAGTATCTCCACTTTTTCTTCCTTCCTTCCTTCCTTCCTTCCTTCCTTCCTTCCTTCCTTCCTT
>JABTXL010004243.1:3108683-3142584 GCA_025134845.1 Neodon shergylaensis
CTTCCTTCCTTCCTTCCTTCCTTCCTTCCTTCCTTCCTTCCTTCCTTTCTTTCTTTTTTTGGGAGACAGGTTTTTCTGTGTAGCCCTGGTTGTCTTGGAACTTGTCTGTAGACCAGGCTGGCCTCAAACCCAGAGATTAGACTGCCTCTGCATAATTAAAGGCATGCACCACCACTCAAGCTATCTCCATTCTTATACACCAGGGATTCAAAGTACAAAAAGGTGAGGTCATACCCCAGGTCATACACATAACAGACTGCTTCCTGTCAATCTGTATCAAACTTCCCCACCTCCAATCCAGACAACTGCTGATTTTGTCTAGAAAAAGTTCTCCAAGGCGTATCTAGGTATCACTACAACAAAACTCAGATGCTGTTTTTTCTTCTCCCTCTCATCCTTTCTTGCGTAGATTGCTTCCTAGAGACTGGCTGCTAGGACAGTCTGAATGCAGTAGCAGACATATATTCTAACCATTTTTAATTAGTCAGCTATTAAAGGGATCTGACTTTAAAAGTGGGAGACCATGTTTGGCTGTCCAATGAAATTGTTTTGCATTGGAAATGTTTTAATTTTATTACATTTATTTATTGGTGTTTGTCAGAGACAAAGAGAGAGACAGCAGCAGCTGGTAGTCAGAGGACAACCTGAAGCAGTAGTCCCTCTTCTACCACGTGGGTCTGGGGATTGAAAGCAGGTCTTGGTGGTCTTGGTTTTATGTGCCTTTACCTGCTGAGCCATCTTGCTCACCCAGAAATTTTTTTAAAATTCAAAGCATTGTAGGCGGTGGTGGCATACACCTTTAATCCGAGCACTTGGGAGGCACATATGCATAGATCTCAAAGTTCAATGCTAGCCTGGTCTACAGAGTGAGTTCCAGGAAAGCTAGGGCTACATAGAGAAATCCTGTCTCCAAAACCCAAACCAAACAAACCAACAAGCAAATAAATAAATAAAGCCATTTTATTTTTGGAACAACATAATGAGATTGTTATTTTAAATTGAGTTTATATTGACATTTTCTTAGTTTAATTTCTAATATAATTAATACTGACAGACTTAGACAGTATAACCAAAGCTCTTTGAAGTCATTCTTAACCTTTGGAGAGTAAAAGACTCCAATGTTTAACTAGGGATGGCTCCTTTTACTATCTGATTCTACAGTTTCTGAGAACTAGGTACAGAACACGGCACAGACTTGAGCATCACCTTAGGATGATGGAACTGCGATCTGAATCTAATTCTCTAGCATCACACAAAGCAGAATTATACAAACATCATATCACCTAGAACCTTAACTACTAAAACAGGAAAACTGGGTCCTAACTTTTGTCTTGAAAGCAACTTTACAATATAATTTTTTTTTTCTGATTCTAGGGAATCAATGCAGGGTTCTAAGAATCTATTCATTAAATAAAATAAAAAACTTTGTTACCTTTTACTAAATATCGAGACTTTTCTTTCAGATGCAGGTTTGCTTGTGCTTGGCTTTCCAAAGGTTGCTCTCCCTTTGCTTCAAAGGAAAACAGAAAAAAATTCTTTAAAGCAAATACAAAAACACCAGTTCAAGTAATTTTGGAAACATGTTAACCTCTTTCCCCCACCAATAACAAATTTTCAAGATCACAGAAGTGTTTGGTAGTTGTTTTCATTGGAAGGAGCAAAAAGACAGTAAAATTTTAAAATGTTAAAAGTTTTAATTTATGTCTTTTTAATTTTAAAATTTGTTTATATATGGATAAGAATTTTAAGGAAAATATAAAAAATGATTATAGGTTGACAACTATGTTTGAATTCCTTTCTTCAGAATGGCTGATTAAGTAGCTTATATGTAGACGTTATGCTAGTGTAGTACACGGTAGGTTAGAAATAGCCTTCTATTAACTAGAAGAGCAACACTCTAAGTGAAAAACTAATGTTTATGATAACAATTTCTTTGGTTGGTCGCTTTGTGAACTATGTCTTGCTCTGTAGGCTGGGGAACTACACAGTGGCCTTGAACTCACATTCAGTCTTCTTCCTGGGGTCTTTTGAATACCAGGATTATAGGTGTGTGACCACACCCAGCTATAAGAGCAAGTTCTTTTTTACACCCTAGTTCCTCCAAACTTGAAATAATTTTATAGCTTCCCATCACAACAAATAATATTGCTTTGATTTCATTACTACCATTAGTAGTTGGAAACATCTTAGTAAATTAAGTTATACCACACTGCCTGCTTAAACAGTTAATTATAAAGTAAAAGAGGAAAACAAGGAGTATTGGAAGGGTGTCAACAATCCTTTTATAGCAAGGCTAGTAAACAATGAGACACACAGGCTCCAAAGCCACAGAGAAACCCTGTCTCAAAAAACAAAAAAACAAAACAAAACAAAACAAAAAATGAGACACGTCCACTTTTATAGATTTCAATGACCCCGATCAGACACTGCTGGAAGAGACAAGATTAAGACATCACTAAGACTCTTGTACTAACCATTTCTTACATCTGCCTCACCCTAGACAGTAAGTATGCAGTTATAGTTGGAGGCACTTACGTTTGAGGGGTATATATGCCTGGTTTATCGAGGTCCTGGGATCTCAATTCCTGTATGGAGAGGCGGCCAGCACCACCGGTGGAAACGGAACTGCGCTTCATGCTTAGAACCTAATTCATGATTTCAATATCAGAAAAATGTTCCAGATGCAAGTGGTTCATTAAGCAACAATTATCACTTTTATTCTGATGTAAAAGAGTAACTAAGTCTGTTCCTTTACGATAGCATTTTCCCTGTGTGCTGTATTTATTTTTCATGTATACTTAAGTCTTCACTACAGATAACACCTATGCAACTTCAAGTATTCAATACACTCGAGCAAGGCAATACAAAAACGAACATATACGATCCCCGCATCACAAGGCAATCCATGATTGCCAAATTTCTTCTTTTTTTTTTTTTCTTTTTGGATTTTCGAGACAGGGTTTCTCCGTAGCTTTTGGTTCCTGTCCTGGAACTAGCTCTTCTAGACCAGGCTGGCCTCGAACTCACAGAGATCCGCCTGCCTCTGCCTCCCGAGTGCTGGGATTAAAGGCGTTCGCCACCACCGCCCAGCTGATTGCCAAATTTCTATACGTTATCCCTGCTATCTCTTATGTCTATTTCAATGGTAACTCACAGGCTGCTTGACAAGAAATCTTAGGCTCCTTAACTTTCCTCAAAATGTTTCCTTTGAGCAGGACAGGAACCAAAAAGCTACGGAGAAACCCTGTCTCGAAAATCAAAATAAAAAAAAGTTTCCTTTGGCTTCAAAAACAGGAATCATTCTGTTTTCCTAATGTCTACGTTTCTTGCTTTATGTTTAACTCCGTGTTTCTAAGTTAATATCCACTATTGTCTTTCTCGTTCTAATCTCCATTTCAGTAAACATAAGCAACCCGGTCCACAACATAATGTAGAGACTGCTTCCTTTCTGAAAACATTTTAATATCATAAGCATGCCTATGTCGGACCCTGTCTTCACCTCTACAGGGCTAGACGCTAGCTAGCTACTCAGCCTTTTCAGGTCCTGCCCTGGCTTCCTTCGAGGGTGAGACAGAACTCACTGTTGTTGTAATAATAATAGCGGCGAAAAGAAGTCACTCCATGCATAGGAGGTTTATTGGAAGACGAGAGAGAAGGGGCAGAGGAGGCAGAGACTAGTCCCTGGGGACAAGAGTGGCGGGAGAGAGACGGAGGTGGAGACTGGGGGGCGGGCGGGGGATAGGCCCACCTTTTACAAGGAAACATAGCAAATGTGCACAGAAGTGTTCTTGGTGGCTACAGGCGAGGATCTATCCTGTCAGGACTCTAAGGGCAGGCCAATGCAGATGCCCAAATACTAACACCCACTTTATTATTTGCCTGAGCTGGGCCTTTAGCACGATAGGCTGTGCACTGAGCCACATCCCTCCTTGTTCAGCTGCTTACATCCCACTTAGATTTTATTCTCAAGACTTCAGTTTCCCAGATTTTTCTCCTTACACGGCTTTTCAGCTGCTACATTACCACGCGAACGCAGCGTTCCGACCTGCTCCTCTCCGGCAGTTACCCTCCCAATCCCCGCCCCACACCTCGGTCAGCAATCCTCACCTCTTTTCCCTCTACAGGCGCTGCACCCCCGACCCGCCCCACACCTCGGTCAGCAATCGGCATCCTCTTTTCCCTCTACAGGCGCTGCCCGCACAAACTTACTGATCCCTGAACGCAGAGCCTGGCAGACGCCTCTCCAGGTCTCTGACGCCGCAGAGCCTTTTAGCACGAACAGAGTTAACCCCATGTCAGCAGTTACCTTTCTCTCTTCTTCTTGACGAGATATGTGGTTCTTGGCAAGACCCAGCGCCCAACTTGCAGTAAACAGCACAACTGCGCACGAAAACAGGCGCCAATGCAAACTTAGAGCCGTTTGGATTTTAAAATCTCCGCCCGCGTGACGTCAGAACGCCTGCGGCGAGTACGCTTACGCGTTTCCTCCACGCCAGTCCCATTGGCCGGAAGTGCGTGAGTGTTGGTCGCTCGGCGGCGCACCAGGATCCCTGGCTTTTAGTAGCAGGCGTCTTCGTCCGGAGAGGAGTCTGGCCATATCCTCAAAACTGGCACCTAGGACGAAAGCTTCGTCGGCACGGAGCGGCCCAATCTCTCCTGGAGTCTCATTCCGTACAGCAACATGGCTGCGTCCATGGACTAGGGAAGCGAGGTTTTTCTTTGACTCAGTAAGGATGTCTGTCAGGACCTGGTTTAGATGAGTGCTGTTTCCAATGCGAGAGTCTGGGAGGTAGCGTGTCCCTTTCTGACTGTAGAAGATGCTGTGGAATGTGGCGGAGCTCTACTGACCCTCTGGTAGTCAGGAAGAGTTGGAAGGATAAGTAGCTGCAGGGTGCTCCAAGTGCTGTGGATCCTCTCCCAGAGAGGAGCTACAAGCAGGCATTGCCAGTGCCCAGACAGTGGTGGGAAATCTTTGAGCGAAAGCTTAGATTTCTGAATCTCGGAACCTCTAGCTAGAATTGTAGTTTTGTCCCTAGCAGCTCTTTTGAGTTTCAATCTTTCCTAGCCATCACTGTGTCTCCTCAGCTCAAGTCACGGTGAACTGGGAAACCAAAATCACAGGTATCACCCATGACGAGTGTCAACAGATGTGTTACCAGCTGTTATGTTTCAGACACTATCAGCAGCAGTTCATGCGGATTAT
This sequence comes from Neodon shergylaensis, assembly GCA_025134845.1. NCBI lineage: Eukaryota > Metazoa > Chordata > Mammalia > Rodentia > Cricetidae > Neodon > Neodon shergylaensis. The sequence goes on from JABTXL010004243.1 coordinate 3,113,887, forward strand.
CTCATTAAGTTCTCCAAACTAATGACAGTAGGACATAAAAAAGACTGGTTGGGCATTGTAGCGAACGCATTTAATTCCCGCACTCGGGAGGCAGAGGTAGGGGGAATCTCTGATTTCCAGGCCCGCCTGGTTTATATAGTGAGTTCCGGGACAGCCAGAGCAACACAGTAGGACACTATCTCAAAAGAACCCAGCCAAACACAAAGATAACTTTTTTTTTTTTGAGGTTTGGGGAAACAACTTTAATCTTCATTGTGTGAGAGATTATAGGCACAATAAATTAAAAGTCATATGCTAAACCAAAACTTCCTTTATACAAGTATTAAAATACAATCACATTTCTAAAGTGAAACCATAGGTACACAGTTGTAGTCGTAAAAGCTACACAGAGAAGCATCAGTGGGGCAAATGTTGAACGAAGACACTCCTGAATTTCACGTTTTCACCGAGCATCGAAAACCACCAATCTTTTAGTCCTTTTCTTGTACATTATTCTGTATCCACATTCTCTGCATCTGATTGGATCTCTGGACTTTATCTCATTTTCAGTGTGACACTCTCCACAAATATATATCATCGGCTGCTGCTTTGGGGGTTGGACGTCTTTCTGGGTATCCATTGTTAGTGCCTCGGCAGCTCAAACAAGCTCTGTGCACGCAAAACCTTTCCCAGGTCCTCGGAAGCAGTCCAAAGATAACTTTTGAAGCTCAGTGAAATCAAGTAACTTAACCTGGAGTGGTTCACGACGGAGGCAGAGACGGGCAGATCCCTGTGCGTCTCTTGAAAATAAGGCCAGCCTGTTCTACATGCCATGCAAGACCCCGTCTTTAAAAACTGACAAGCTAAAACTAGTTCACGATCAATTTTATAAGAAATTTGATTATAAACTTTATTATTATTAGCTGTGCTATTCACTTATTTCTTCTTCAGTGCCTTCTTAAAGTTTCCACTACATTATAATAAAATAAGTTATATCCAGAAATGTAAAACGTATTTTAAATGAGGATAAAGTAGTTTTGATAAACCTAGTCACTGGAGTGTGGCTCAAACAGATTGTAGTTATCCACCTTTAATCCTGAAGTTCTGACCTAACAAGCTAGTTAGTTTGCTTTAGACTTAGTTGTGAAGTTCTGTCTTAGCAGACTAGTTAGGTGTGCCCTTCCGGTGTACTGTTCATATTGCATTTTGTTTAGCTGGAGCAGTCTTTTAGAGGTAATTACCATTCTTTGACTCGATGGGACGCTCATCTTTTAAGGATTTAGTGTCTTGAATACTTGGATGATGTGAACTAGTGCCTCAATCCAAGGACCAAAACAGGACCATGGAGGGCAACGAAAGAAAGGAACCTGATTTTAAAAGTTTTTCTTTGTTTTTGTTGTTATAGCACTGGCTATCAAACCCAGCAGCCCCACACTGAACTTCGCTCCCAGACCTAGTTCTGGTTTTTTTAGGAGAATGTCTGTGGTGCACCATTTGCCACCTGGGTGGCTACTGGATCATCTTTCTTTCATTAACAAGGCCAACTATCAAATTCAGCAGCATCGAGAACCTTCCTGCAGTAGAAATAAAGCCACTTCTTCTGTCGACCTGGATTCTCTTCAGATGGATGCCACATCTCCTTCTGGAGCTCCTACTACATGCTCTGCTCCTGACTCTACTGCTGTGCTAGCCAATGAAATCATCACCCAAAACTATGCTTTCCGACCTGAGCTATTTAATGTCACCAAACCTTACATAATTCACAAAGAATGCCAGCAAAGTGGCCAGAATGAGGATTTGGTGACTGGTGCTAAGCAAGACGTCTCCATTTCTGTTGGGAAGGTAGGAAGTGTTAAGCTTTATTTTTTTTACATGAAACAAAAATTTAGTTCCAGTATTTCAAATATCTTCTCATTTTCTAAGTATAAAGACTAACGCGAGAAGGTGTTAGCATACACAAGAGCAATATGTATGTCTATTTATTATTTATTTATTGTTGAGTCAGGGTCTTGTGGGCTGCCCTCCAACTCACTGTGGCCGAGGATGAGAAATTTCTTATCATCCTGCCTCCATTTGCCAAGAGTTGGTGTATAAGCATTTGCTATCACCTACCTTTAATTTTATTTCCTGCCATTCTAGAATAACACATTGCATGTTTCAAAAAGTAAGTCGAGGCCTGGAGTGATGAGGCTCAACAGGGAGAGGGCCTTGCTGCAGGGCCTCATGATCTGAGTTTGGTCAGCAGGGCCCACTTGGGAGAAGGAGAGCATTGACTCCCACAGATCGTCCTCTAACTTTCACAGGGGTGTCCTGGCTGTGCACCCTTCCCTCAGTGCGAAAAAGTGAAAACGTAAATAAATGTACAAAAAATGTAAACAATGGCCTCATGTCTATAAAAGAAACAAAACTTTTTGTGTAGTATCGTGTTGGAACACGGGCCAAGGATGGAGTGAAGTGAGAATTTTGAGTGCTTGTGAGAAAACACCCGCAGAACAAGACATGAGCCTTGTTACCTCAGTTTATTCAAAAACATGGAATCGTCCTTGGAATGTGGCTTTGGGCCCCTCTCAGAGCAGATAAGAGTGGGTTTACTTCAGAGCATTCATTAAAACTATTGTTATTTGTTTATGTGTCTCTCTGCCAGGGCTTGTCTACCTCTTTTGGCTTGTCCTTGTGATTGTATACTTACATCAGGTGACTCTTTGTAACCCTAGGGTATCAACTGTCTGATGCTCGGAATAAAGCTGGCTATTGCATGAGACTTTAGTCTGTCTCTTCTCCAAAGTATCATGCCTTTTGACTTCAATTTTCAAATCAAGATATTTTCAAAATACCTATCTTGGATTAATTCAGCAGCATTTATATGCAAATATATTTAGCAGCTGTTGCTCCTTCCTTAGCATTCAAACAATTCAAATAGAGCATAATAGCATACAGTATCAAGATTCTCTGTGTATTTTCCATCTTTATGTGGCTTTACTTTAATCTCTATTTCTTTTATTTTTTACTTTTAACTTTTGGCTTTTTGAGACAGGTTCTCTGTGTATCTTTGTCTTGGAACTCCCTCTGTAGACCAGGCTGTCCTTGAACTCACAGAAATCCACGTGCCTCTGCCTCTCCAGTGCTGGGATTAAAGGTGTCTGCTACAATACCTTGAACTCACAGAGATCTTTCTGTCTCTGCCCCCCACGCATTGGGATTAAAGGTGTGTGCTACCACACCTTGAAGTCACAGAGGTCAATCTACCTCTGCCTCCCAAGTGTTGGGATTAAAGGTGTGTACCACCACACCCAACTACTCTCTTTCTTTGTTCAAGTGTTGGGATTAAAGGTGTGTACCACCACACCCAACTACTCTCTTTTTTATTTTTAAGGACTTTAACCTTTAGCCTGTATATATTTTTAACACACTGTAAACCATTTAGAGGTTTTTTCATCTTTGAATCTCTCTTTACTGTATATCTCTCTCTTATTGACCACATGAGTCTTTATGGAGAGGAGTAAAGCTGTGGCTTTAACGGCTGGATCCAGCCCATTTTTTAGCTTTCTGTGATTCCAGCCTCAAGGCGGAGGTGATTTAAGGTCCTTGCCAGCAAGCAAGCTGCAGCATTCTGCTCACAGACCACATTTAAATGTTTTGTAGTCAGACCAACTGCCTGAAAGAGTCAGAGTTTTCCTTGGCAGGTCGACTCAGAAAGCTGGCATTTTAAAATGGTGCAGCTTTTTTTTCTGCTACAGCTAAAGTGAAAAGCATGTGTTGAGCTTTTCATCGACACCGTTAAAGTGTTTCGTGGCAGGACCTCTTAAAGGAGCTGCAAGGTTTTGCAGCTAAAGCTGAGTCAGGAAGCCTCTCTTAGATGAGAGCACTTGCTTGCCTCTAGCAAGCAGAGCAGACCGGGGAAACTGCTCCTACCAAGACAACATACTTTATTCTTTTCCAAGCTTGCTCAGGCTTTCTGTGGATGCAGTTATCCTCGTGGGTGCCATTCTGTAACATGAGGGCCTGCTCATTGGGGTTTCTGTCCCGCCTGGTACCCCATAGCCAGCAAGCCCCAAGGAAAATCACACAGAGATCTCCATAAGTTATAATACTGATTGGCCAATTACCTCAGGCTACTTATTAGCTCTTGTAGCTTATATTAACCCATAATTCTTATCTATGTTAGCCACATGGCTCAGTCCCTTTTCCAGCAGGGCAGGTCATATCCTGCTTCTTTGGTGTCTGGATAGGACTTGGGGGAATGGGCTTCCTTCTTCCCAGAATACTCCTGTTCTCGCCCCACCTCTACTTCCTGTCTGGTTGACCTGCCTATACTTCCTGCCTGGCCAATCAGCACTTATTTAAAACATGATTGACAGAATACAGACAATTCTCCAGCACCATCATCTTTCCAGAATAGGCTCATGTAATAGAAGCTTGAGAGAAGAGTGGTATTTTTGGAAAGTTTTCTAGTGATGAAGTAGGGAACTGCTGTGGAAAATGCATATTTATAAGATACTTGTGTTTGAGCATATACTTTGGGGCAGTTTTCCAAAAGTTTGAGTCTGGTGCAGTGGTGGTACACAGCTGTAATTTCAGCACTTGAGAGGTGGAGGCAGGAGGATCAGGAGTACAAGGCCATCCTTGGCTACATCGTGAATTTTTGGTTAACTCGGCTGTATGAGATCTTCTCCCAAAAAGCAAAACAAAAAACTCTAAAACAACACCCACACCACCAAGACAAAAAGCTATTTGAGCATACTACACAGGATTAAATGGTGGGAGTAAGGTTTGTCCTTCTACCATGTGGATCCATGGCCCTGGAGATTGAACTGAGGTCGTCAGGTTCAGCAGCAAGTGCCTTCAGTGTTTGCTTTCATCTTGGATGTGTTTCTTGAGTCCAGAGTACAGTCTTGAGTCTGTACAAACTCCACTTAGATATTGTCTTGTTAGTGATAGGAATGTATGTCATTCATTTAGCCAATGCATGTTTGTGCATAGTAATTAAGTTTGTGCACAGTACCTGTACCCATTGTACCCTTATAATTGGTTAAGAAATTAGGCAAACATGCTAAGAATTTGAGTAGCAATGTTAGTAGTGGTAACCACTTCTGCTTTTGGGAGTACCTGAAATGCAGTTTTTAATATTCTTGTGATTTCCTTTTTTGGACATGTTTTTCCTTTTTAACAAGTATGTGCTGATTCATCTCTACTTGAAGCATAAGAAAAGAAAATCTCAGCTATATTACATATTACGCTTACTAATTCAGACAACCAAGCTTTTGATTTTAGCTTGGATAAAAGGTTTTTGTTTTTATTTATTTATTTATTTATTTATTTATTTTTTCCTACAAAGACAGGTCTTGCTTTAGTTCAGGTTGTGTTGGAACCCACTGTGTAGACCAGGCTGTTTTAAACTCATGGCTCTGCCTCTGGAGTGCTGTGATTATAGGCACTTCCACCATTGCTGTTGTCTGAGTTTCTGTCCTGCCGGTTCACACATTCGTTAAGTCTCAAAGAAAATCACGCAGAGGTCTACATTAGTTATAAACTGATTGGCCCATTAGCTCAGGCTTCTTATTGACGCTTATAACTTATATTAGCCCATTATTCTAGTATATGTTAGCCACATGGCTCAGTACCTTTTTCAGCAGGGCAGGTCACATCTTCCTTCTTCTGTGTCTGGGTAAGACTGCAGAGGAATGGGCTTCCTCCTTCTCAGAATTCTCCTGTTCTCACTGACTTGCCACTACTTCCTGTCTGGATGTCCCGCCTATATTTCCTGCCTGGCATTTATTTAAAATATAATTGACAGAATATAGATAATTGTTCCACACCACATTGCTTGACAAATTTCTCATTTTATTTTATTTATTTTAAATTTCATTTTACATTCCAACCACAGTATTCCTTCTTACCTTTCCTCCTCTCTATCTCACCTTCCCCCAGCCCACTCCCCCATTCACTCCTCCCAAAGGGTAAGGCCTCCCATGGGGAGTCTACAAATCTTGCACATTAAGTTGAGCCAGGACCAAGCCCCTCTAACATGCAGAGGGCCTAATTTGGTCCCATGGAGGCTCTACAACTGTTGGTGTAGAGTTCATGAGTTCCTACAAGCTTGGTTCGGCTATCTGTAGATTTTTCCTTCATGATCTTGACCTCCCATGCTCATATATTCCCTCCTACCTCTCTTCAGCTGGGTTCCCATAGCCTAGTGCTTGGTTGTGGATGTCTGCACCTGGTTTCATCAGTTACTGGATGAAGTCTCTGTGATGATTGTTAGAGTAGGCACCAATCTGATTACAGGGAAAAACCAGTTCAGGTACCCTCTCCCCTATTGCATTTCAGCATCTAATGAGATGATCATGTGTTATTTTCTTTCATTTTGTTTATTTGGTGGGTCACGGATTTCTTTCTTTCTTTCTTTTCTTTTTTCTTTTTCTTTCTTTCTTTTTTTTTTTTTTTGTTTTTCGAGACAGGTTTTCTCTGTGGCTTTGGTTCCTGTCCTGGAACTAGCTCTGTAGACCAGGCTGGTCTCGAACTCCCAGAGATCCGCCTGCCTCTGCCTCCCGAGAGCTGGGATTAAAGGCGTGCGCCACCACCGCCCGGCTTGGGTCACAGATTTCTGTATGGTGAACAAACCTTGCATCTCTGGGATGAAGCCTACTTGGTCATGGTGGATATTTTTTTTGATGTGTTTTTGGATTCAGTTTGCCAGTATTATTATTGAGTATTTCTGCATCAATGTTCATGAGGGAGATTGGTCTGTAGTTCTCTTTCTCTGTTGAGTCTTTGTATGGTTTGGGTATCAGGGTAACTGTAGCCTCAAAAAAGTAGTTTGGCTATGTCCCTTCTGTTCCTATTTTGTGGAACAATTTGAGGAGTATTGGTATTAGCTCTTCTTTGAAATTCTGGCAGAATTCTGTGCTGAAACCATCTAGTCCTGTGCTATTTTTGGTTGGAAGACTTTTAATGACTACTTCTATTTCCTTAGGGGTTATAGGTCTATTTAAATTGTTCTTGATTTCGTTTTGGTATGTGGTACTTATCCAGAAAACTGTCCATTTCCTTTAAATTTTCCAATTTTGTGGAGTATAGGTTTTTGAAGTATAACATGACGATTCTCTGAATTTCCTTAGTTTCTGTTGTTATGTCCTTCTTTTTGTTTCTGATTTTGCTTAAGCCCTGGTGATCTGATAAGATACAGGGATTTATTCCAATTTATTTGTGTGTGTGTGTGTTTGTTGAGATTTATGACTGAATTTGTGGTCGGTTTTAGAGAAGGTTCCATGAGGTGCTGAGATGAAGATATATTCTTTTGTGTTTCGGTAGAATGTTCTGTAGATGTCTGTTAAGTCCATTTGGGTCATAACATCTGTTAGTTCCGTTATTTCTCTGTTAATTTTCTGTCTGACTGACCTGTTCAGTGAGAGTAGAGTATTGCAGACCTGAGGAGCCATACATGCCTTTGAGGTTATTTTAATTATTGATTTAATGTGTTCAAGTGTTTTGTCTGTAAATATTTCTGTACACCATGTGTATATCTGCTGAGACCAGGAGAGGGCATCAGATCCACTGCATCTGGAGATATAGATGGTTTTGAGCCACCATTTGCGTGCTGGGAAACACACCTGGGTCTTTTGTAAGAGCAACCAGTGCTCTTGACCACTGGTCTTTGAGAGCCTATAGATGGTTCATGATAAGAAATAAAAAAAGTTGAGAGTAATTCTACCTTATACATATTAACTGAGAAGAATCACAGTTCCTTAATATCCCATGAGTACTTGTACTTTTTGCACTGATTTTAATCTCAGTGGAACTTCTTACCTTTAAAAAATAGATGCAATATTAAAAAATGTAGTACAAAAAATAAAATCTAACAGGTTACAAAATGTCCACTTTGCGATAGACTGCAACATTATGTTTTCCTTGTCACCTTCTCTTTAGAAGCGTAAAAGAAGTCTGGCTTTCAATCAAGGTGAATTGGATGCCATGGAACATCATAAAAAGGTAGGTAGAAAATATTTATTGATAGGCTGGGAAGTGGTGATTAATCCCAGCACTCCGGAGGCAGAGGCAGATGGATTGGTGAGAGTTCAAGGCCAGCCTCGTTGACAAGAGCTAGTTCCAGGACAGCTAGGACTGTTACACAGAGAAACTCTGTCTCAGAAAACAAAAACAAACTATATATATATATTGGGAAAATTAGTATGAAGTAGCATAAAAATGAACAAAATATATCTTAGAAATAAAGCAATTGTTTTGGTCAGAATTTGAATTTAAGTGCTTCATTTTTTCTTAGTAATGAACAATTTAAGCCAATTTTTATAACACTACATATGCTTCTATTAGTTTAGGTAGTTGATGAATTAATCTTGTGCTATTGGTTAGGCTCTTCGAGAATGTCGCAGTGTTTTTACTCTTGCATAGTTTCGCTCATGTGTTAAATTTAGGTTCATCAAAAAACGGTTGAACATAGACTGTTACTTGACTATATATATATATATTGGAGGACAGACAGGGGACCAGAGATGGGTGGAAGGATGGGGAGGGTAGAATGAGGCTCTCTTATGTATGAAACCAGTTTGATAATGTACTTTTGCAGAGCCAAATTTGCTAAAAATGCATAGAATGAATTAGAACCTTTAAAAAGTCTGTACAATTTGTATTTTAAGTATTGCAAAGGATGTAAAGATGAAATATAGAACACAGAGAATTATGAATAGAGGGAAATACCCTCTAAACCTCTGAAAACAGCAAGAACCCTTCCCACAGGTTCAGCATGAGAATAAGTATACTACAGCACTAGATGATGACTGCTGGCTGGAGGGAGCTCCAGAGGGCCAGCTCCACGATCATAGTTTGATGTCTCGTATTACGATGAATTGCTGATTTTTGACTTGTTTTAGTTAGCCTAGAATGTGATGAGGTTCATCATGACACTTTCATACATACATACATATATATATATATATATATATATATATCATTGTACTTTGCTCATATTCCACCCCCTCATTACTTTTCTCCCTCTTTTTATCTTCTTGGTAGTTCCTTCCTCCCTCCAAGTAGTCCCCTTCTTTCTTCATTATGCATATATACACACAGGCTTAAATAGTGATATAAATGCATAGATCATCAAGTCTACATTCGGCATGAGAGAAAACATACATTTTTTTCCTTCCCCTTAATTATCTTGCTTTGAACATTTGGTAGATATTATCATATCACTACTGTAGAAGTCATGGAGTAGTTAGATTATACATTGAATTGTTTTTCCCCCCCGAAACTGCCATCCAGATTTTCTTAGCTGCTGCACAATTTTTATATTTCCACCAACAGTGCATTCCAATTTTTCTACTTTTTCATCAAAACATTCTGTTTGTTTTGTAATTGCCATTTTAACGGGTATGAAATGGAATCACGTTGTGAGTCTAGGTATCTTGATATATTATATTTTCACTTCCATTGTGAGAATAACATTTTCTAATCTCTCTTGTGATTTCATCTTTGACCTGCATGAATTATTTAGAAGAGAACTATTTCATTTGCATTTGATTTTAGTATCAATTTGTTGTTGATTTCTAACTTAAATCCTTTGGGTAGAAAAATAAATTCTGGTTCCTTTAAGTTTGTAGGGCTTTGTTTCATTGCCCAGCATATACATTATCTTTGAGATTATAATGTGGGGTTGAAGATTATGTTCTGTAACTGTTAGATATGGTGCTCCTAGGTGTAACATTGAGAACTTCACTGTCTGCAGAATTTGTGTTACTTGTTCTACCCTTTCTGTTGGGGTTTCAAAGATGGGTTTAGAGCAGTGTCTAAGGTCAGTATTTCCCCTGTACTGAAGATGTGATTATCCAACACTCCATGAGGACGGTGAAGACCGAGATTTAGGAAGTGTACAAGTTAGCCTACCATGAAGTTTCATAGATGCTGCAGAAAGATGTGGAATGTCTGTGCCAGGACAAAGGACTCTGGTTCCTGCCACAAGGAAAAACATGCGCTTTATGTTGACAGATGCCCTTTGTCCCCATGTCCTACATGAACATTGTGAGGTTTGTCTCTGCAGAGCCTAAGTGAGCATAAGCAGTGGTTATTTTTCTCATCACCACAGCCAGGTATCTAAGAGAAACAACCTAAGCAAGGAAAAGTTAGTTTTGGCATTTTGTATACATACATTGTCACATTACATCATAGGGTGTTATATTCCATAGAGTTCAAAAATAGTCTCTTAACACTCTTATAGTCTCATTATACTCTAAAATAACTCTGAGCTTAATAAGAGTAGATTTTAATAAATGAAATAAGGATATTCAAAGCACAGCACAAATTTACTTATTTGGAAATTTAATTGTAATCTAATTTTACTTTATGTGTGTGGATGTTTTGCCTGCATGCATGTCTTTGTATCGTGTGTGTGCCTGGGTGCCCTCTGAGGCCAGAAGAGGGTGATAGAGCTCCTGGAATTGGATTGACAGCTGATTGTGAGTGACTGCGTGGTAGTTGGGAACTGAACCCAGATTCCCTTTAAGAACAGCTAGTGCTCTTAATTGCTGAGCCATCTTTCCAGCCCCTGGAAAATAATTTTAAACCAGCATTATTTTAATGTACTTTAAACAATTTTTCCCCACAGATCAGAGAGCTGATTTTGGGTGGATCTTCGCAGTTGATCCAAGAAGGTCTCAAAAGTGGTGTTCTCTGCCCCGTTGTTGAAACCCAGCATGGAAATAGTGGCTGCGTCCCTTTACCATGCGATGCTTGCAACTTGTCAGAATTATGTGAGATGGCAAAGCACTTGCCTTCCCTCGAAGACACGCAGACTCTCTCGTTGACAGAAGATGATATGTCTGTTATAGAGCTGGATTTATCATCACAGGTCATTGAAAACAACGCTAGCTTTTCCAGAATGATTAATTTAATGGGACAGAAGTACCTGCTACCACCGAACAGCAGCTTTCTCTTGTCTGACATTTCTTGTATGCAGCCACTTCTGAACTGTAAGTAGTTTTATGTTTGTTTCAGAAAAAGATAATTTTTTCTGTCATCTCAGAAGTTAAGAGTTTGAACTTGGAATGTAAGTTCAGTTTTCAAATGCTGACTTTGCTCTGTTGTTTATTTCTGAGACAGTCTTGTTAAGAAGCCCAGGCTGGCATTGAACTTGCTATGCAACCCAGGATAGCCCTGATATCTCAATTGTGCTCGACTTTGCCTTAGTTTCCTGGATGCTAGGATTCTAGGCCTGCATCACCATACCTACCTCCTGGTTTTTAAAAATAAATGCATTTTATGACAAGTAAAGGGTTAAAGAACTGGTACTTGAGAAAACAAATATAATACTTAATGTGCTCAGGAATTCAGAACACACTTGTGTTTGAGAATTTATCTATCAAAATAAAAATATTTTAGTTGTGAATATTAATTCCCAGGTTTTTCCTAGCCTTTAAGTTTTTTTCACTTCTTACCTTTTATGTACTTTTAAACTTTTAACATCATTCTTTTAATTTTTTTTTGTTTGTTTTTCGAGACAGGGTTTCTCTGTAGCTTTGGTGCCTGTCCCGGAACTAGCTCTTGTAGACCAGGCTGGCCTCGAACTCCCAGAGATCCGCCTGCCTCTGCCTCCCGAGTGCTGGGATTAAAGGCGTGCGCCACCACCGCCTGGCTTAGCATCATTCTTTTAAGAAAAAGAAATGTTGAGTACAAACATCGTGCAAAAGCACATAGTTTCCTACCGCAAGATGGATTAACTCATCTGTGTTTGAGACAATCAAGTACTTTTGCAGCAGTGCCCATAGAGTTTTTTTTTTCCCATAGAGTTTGTTATTGTTGTTTTGTTTTTTAAAATATCCCTGGGGCTGGAGAGATGGCTCAGTGGTTAAGAGCACTGCCTGCTCTTCCAAAAACTGGGTTAAATCCCCAGGACCCACAACTATAACTCTAATTTCAGGAGGTCTTATGCCCTCTTCTGGCCTTGGTGGGCATCAGACACACATGTGGTATACAGACATACATGTAGGCAAAACACTTTACACATAAAATAAAAACAATAAAGATCTTTTTTTTTTTTGGTTAAAGAAAAGACAAACAGCCTGGTCTACAGAGCTAGTTCCAGGACAGGCTCCAAAGCCACAGAGAAACCCTGTCTCAAAAAAACCAAAAAAAAAGACAAACAGAAACTATTCCTATGCAGTTTTGTCATGACTGAAATTCTTTAAAATTCTTTTCAACCACTGTGGACTTACACTCATCTTAGTTTCAACATGCCTTAAGAAATATAAAATTTGGGCTGGAGAGATGGCTCAGCGGTTGAGAGCATTGCCTGCTCTTCCAGGGGTCCTGAGTTCAATTCCCAGCAACCACATGGTGGCTCACAACCATCTGTAATGAGGTCTGGTGCCCTCTTCTGGCCTTCAGGGACACACACAGAAAGAATATTGCATACATAATAAATAAATATTTAAAAAAAAAAGAAATATAAAATTTGCGGGACAGTAGTGGCACATGCCTTTAATCCCAGCACTTAGGAGGCAGAGGCAGGGGGATCTCTGTGAGTTTGAGAAGGGTCTATAGAAGACAATGTCCTCTTGGTGAATTTTTCCTTTGAATATGTAATGTCCTTGATCTCCTCTGATTAGTTTTGGTTTGAAGGCTATTTTGTCAGATATTAAAATGTCTTACTTTTTTGGGTCCTTTCCATCTTTAATTTTACTTGAGGTGATGTCTATACTTGATGTTAAGATGTGTTTCTTGCATGCAGCAGAAGTGTGGATCCTGCTTTTGCATCCATTCTGTTAGTCTGTGTCTTGTTAGTGGAAATCAAAACCACTGACATTGAGGGATATCAGTGAGCAACGTTTGTTGATTCTTGTTATTTTGTTGTGGTGGTGGGGGGGTGCGTATGCGTTTTCTCTGTTTTGATTTGCTGGTTTGGGATTATTTCTTGTGTTTTCTTTGGTGTGGTGGACCTCTTTAGGCTGGACTTTTCCTTCTAGTGCCTTCTGTAGGGCTAGACTTGTAGATAGATATTGCTTAAATTTGGTTTTATAGTAGATGTCTTACTCTGTCCATCTAATGTTATTGAGAATTTTTCTGTGTATAGTAGTGTGGGGCTGGCATATGTGGTCTCTTAGATTCTGTATAACATCTGTGCAGCCCCTACTGGCTTTTAGAGTCTCCATGAGAATTTGGGTATAATTCTAATAGGTCTGCATTTATATGTTACTTGGTCTTATTTTTTTGAAGTTTTTATTTAATACTCTTTCTTTATTCTATACATTTAGTGTTTTGACTAGTTTGTGGCTAGGGGACTTTCTTTAGTGTTAGGTCTTGAATGGTTTTATTCATTTCCTTCTACTGTTTGTGATTTCTTAGAATTCTTTAAGGGATTTGTTTGTTTTTCTTTAAGGACCTCTATCATTTCATTATGGCTGTTTTAATGTCTTTTACATGGACTTCATCAATGTCGGAAGATTCAGGGCCTTCTGTGCTAGGGTTGCTGGGCTCTCTAGACATACTGTCCTGGCTGTTATTGATTGTGTTTTTACACTGGTGTCTAGGCATCAGGGGTTGGGAACATTCTAATTCTACGTGCTGATATTTGGTCTTGTTTTTGTTGGGTTGGATGTATTGTTCCTTGGTTTCTGTCCCCCCCCCCCATTTTTGAGAGAGTATGGTACCTGTGTGTTGCCTGGCAGGGAATTCTTCTCAGATTGGACCCTCTAATTGGCATGGGTAGGAATCCAATATTTGGAGCTGACACTTGGGTATCGAGGTGGACTTGGAGCGTCCTGAGGAGGTCCACAGGAGGGAGGAAAGTGTGGTGTTTCCCCAGGTTCTGCTTAGTCCCCTGAGAATGGTGGCAAAGAATGGGGAGAGGCCACAATAGGTAGTCTGCTGCAGAGCTGGGATGAGGCTGGGGGATTGGATGTGGAGGAGAGGAGGGAGAGAAAAGATTTGAAGCTCATCGACTTGCTCTGGTGGCCAATCTGACTTTCTGGCCTGCTTGGCCCATGAGTTCTCAGGGAATGCCTGCTGGAATTAGGGGCTGGGATAAAGCAGTGAGTGGGGGGAGGAGAGCTGAAGATCTGTGTGATCCACTGAAGATGAGGGCCGTGGGGAAGGGGGGTCTGCAGCAGGTGGTCTGCTCCAGAGCTGGGGATGAGACTGGGGGGCAGGTGAAGACCAGCAGTCAGCCTACCTGCTTCCCTCTATCCTCATTTTAATTTGTATCCTTTAGATTACCTATGAGTTTGCACATTTATCAAATATATCTATGTTATATAATTGGTGGGGAAGAACAACTCCTCGTTAGAATAAATTCCAATTGGCTAATATGAATAGAATAATCGATTCAGAAAATTCCCATTTGACAAACCACTGAGTGGCAAAGTAGTGGGTGAGATGGGGAGCGAGTGTCCTCATGCTTTTAACCTATCTTGTCACAGCTAATTGTTTATGAGCAAAATAAGCTGGACAGACCCAGCAGACAGCACTTTAGCAGAGTGATGCTGTGCCCCAGTTTGACATCCTAAATCAGCTGCTTCTCTGATATAGTGCCGCAGACTTACTTTGGTAACAGCCTTGCCAGAAATATAGGATCTAAATTTAGTGATGAAAAAATACCAAGCCCAAGTTAGGGACATCTGAAATAATCTGAAGTAGAAGATGTGGTAACTAAAAGCAATATGTGATTCTGATTGTGGTCTTGATAAGAAAGAAAAAGTCTTAAGAATTTTTTGATAACTGGAGAAGTTTTCTTACGGTTACCATATAAGGTGTAAAACTGAAATTTCAAAATAAAAATGTTTAAAAAAGAGAAAGTTTAAAAAGTAATGATCAGGAGGACCATTAATGAGGCTTACAATCCCCGGCTTGTAAGGGGATTTTCAAGTTCTTAGGACGTAGCTTAGTGAGCTGTTGCAATTGCTGTTGTCTCAAAGGTCCAGAATTACGGTATCTGAATAAAAGCCATAAATGCTTTTGTTGTATTCCATTATGTTTGTGTCTATTATGAATGACCTTCCTTGGGCTGGAGCAATAGCTCAGGTACACAGCTTGCTGAACATGCCCAACATCCTTGGTTCAAAACCAGTACTTTACTTTCGAAATATATTAATTTCTTATGACCATTGTGTATGTCTGTGACGTGTGTGGAGGTCAGAGGACAGTTCGGGGGACTCCTCCTCTTCTACCCTCGTGTGGGTTTGAGATCCAGCTCAGATCAGCAGAGCATTTGCTGGGCCCTCCTTAATTTTTTTTGTCTTAATTTCATTTGTAGTCATTTGTGTATGTGTGTGTGTGTGTGTGTGTGTGTATGTGTGTGTGTGTGCGTGTGCTTTATTTGTTCAGTTTTTATCTCTGAAGGGTCTGGGGATTTAGCTCAGAGCTTGATTCTGAGAGTGTGGGCTCTATGGCTTCTCCTTAAACCTAATGTTTAGTTCTGAAACTCATACAGAGGATGTTTTTTGAAAATATGTCTTTGATTTCAGGTAGTAAGACGTTTGATGTAATTGTGATTGATCCACCGTGGCAGAACAAATCGGTTAAAAGAAGTAACAGGTAAGTGGGGACAACGTGTTTGTTAGGCTACTTTCTGGAAGCCACAGTCCTTTGTGCATTCTAGTTTGGTATACTGTAAACATGACAGCAGTTATCTGAAGCTTCTGACAATACTTTCATCAAGGAATTACTTTCCTTGATTCTAGATACTTGAACTGAAACTCCTATATCCGTGGAACAGTGTCTGCTGCTGTGACCAAGGCCTGAACCATTCACGGTTCCCTCAGCAGCACTGAGGGCCATCCTTTTGCCTTCTTCCCTGTCGTCGCGTTCAGAAACTCAGACATGTGCCAAACTTGTAGTTTACAGGAATGTGCTAGGAGTAAATCATCTAGTTCATGTATTTGATTGTATTTTGGTTTATGTCATCTCATAAGATAAGCACAGTTAGTTACTAGGATGGTGTTTACTTTTACTAACTACATTATGACTTGAACTTGTACTTCTGATGCATGCTTTCTCTTCTCACCCTCAGCTTCCCAGATCTGACAGTTCCTGTTTTGTTATAAACTTAGACTGAAGGTCTTCCTCTCAGCAATTATCTTTAGCTTACTTTTGATTTTTGTTTAGAAGGTGTGTGCTAATTTTCTTTTTAAGTTGTAAGAATACATGTATCTCTTTTGGGGTGTATAGATATCTATGTTTGTAAGTGTATCTGTATCTCTATATATGTCTATGTATTTTTGGAACCATTTGAGAATGAAATAAGAGATAGTTACTCTTAAAATTTGAAGTATATTTGAGAAAAAAGCAGAGGTGCTGTTATATGACCATAATGCAGTTATTATGTAGACAGCTAACATTAATATAAAACTCCTATGAACACATTAGATATCGAGTAGACAGCTAACTTTAGTGTAAAACCCCTATGGACACATTAGATACTGATTAGATAACTATCATTAACATAAAACTTTTATGGACACATTAGATATCACATAGATAGCTAGCGTTAATATAAAACTCCTATGGACACATTAGATATCACGTAGATAGCTAACTTTAATATAAAACCCCTATGGACACATTAGATACCGAGTAGACAGCTAACATTAACATAAAACTCCTATGGACACATTAGATATCATGTAGCTAGCTAACGTTAATATAAAACTCCTATGGACACATTAGATATCACATAGATAGCTAACATTAATATAAAACTCCTATGGACACATTAGTGTCATATGTGACTTTATTCCGATTCACCAGTTGTCCCAGATGTAGCACACAGACTAGATCTGGTCTGTACTAAGATGTGTGGTCCCTCACAACTGCCTGTAAGAGCATTAGTAAGTTTGTGAAATTCTCGGACAGATTGTTGAGTCTGAGGTGATTTTAGAGAATGATGGTTGGTTTGAAAAGTGGGGTTAGTTGTGAAGACTGTGCCTTCAAACTCTGTAGTTTGACTAGCTCTGGGAATACATTTCCATGCTCTTAGACACTTACCTGAGTCTAATGTTGCTGTGCCTTGTGATGAGTCCATCTTTAATACTCTCAGACCCCACCAAACCATTTTCTGTAGTTGCTACATCACTCTACATCTCTACCAAGAATGACATCTCCTCATATCTTTACCAATACTTGTTATTTGTTATTCAAATTATAACTATGTTACTATGAAGCAGGATCTTATGGTTTTGATCTGTGTTTCTCTAAAGACCAACCATACTTGATGGTCTCACATTCTTATCAGTTCTTCTATGTTCTGTAGAAAAGCTTCTATGTATATTTTAGTGTTGCTTTTTTTAAATTGTTGGTTTGTAAGAGATCTTTATATAATTTGGATGCTAGATTCTTATCTAGTATTCTTACATGATTAGCAAATATTTTCTTCTACCTTTTTTTGTTTGCTTTCTTCAGCATTATGTAAAGCATGAAGTTTGATTTGTTTTTTGTTTGTTTGTTTGTTTTGTTTTTTGTTTTTGGAGACAGGGAGACAGGGTTTCTCTGAGTAGCCTTGGCTGTCCTGAACTCATTCTGTAGACTAGGCTGGTCTCGTATTCACAGAGATCCTCCTGCTTCTGCCTCCCAGTGCTGGGATTAAAGGTGTATACCACCACTGCTCAGCAGTTTGTTCAATTTTAAATGTTGCTTATGCTTTTAATGTCATATTTAGAAAGTCTTTTGTCGGGCTAGGCGTGGTGGTGCATAGTTTTAATCCCAGCACTTGGGAAGCAGAAGTAGACTGATATCTATGACTCTGAGGCCAGACTAGTCTAAGAGCAAGTTCCAGGCTAGCCAAGGCTACACAATGAGACCCTGCCTTAGAAAACCCAAGAATTTTTTTCTTTTGACATGAAACAAAGTCACTTCAAGAGAGGAGAGTGGGGAAAGGTAACAGAACATATATGATATGGAAGTTGAACTCTAGGGGTGTTCCATAAGGAACATTGGTGTGGAGGGTACGAGTAGGGGCAAGGAGATGAGAGAGAAGAGTACAGAAGGAGGGTCAAGTAAGGCTTAGCATGTGTGAAAGTTGTAAAAGAAAGACTATTTGTATTCTAATTAAAAAGATGTATGAGAAGTAGGTGCTTTGAATAGTTAGCATTGTAAGGCATAGGATGCATCATTTGGAATTTGCTCAGTGATTTCTGTGAGTTTAGAGGTACCAGAAGGAGTGTGACTGTTTCCTCACCTCCAAACACTCCAGGTTAGTTAAGACAGTTGGGAATCTGCAGCTATTGAAAACATGTCACTGCAGGGTTTTGACCTAGTACATTTTCTACCATGACAAAATACTCTCTGAAAAGCATCCCCATGAGAATGGGAAGCCTTGTGTTCTGGGAATGGGATGGTCTGGATGCAGGAGCCCGGAGTGCTTGCCATCTGAATTCTGTTACCTGTTTATCTTCAGTTCCTGCACCAAGTTTATCTGCGTAAGGAAAGTTTGTCAGCATTCTTGACCCCTCTAATGCGATGTTGCTTTCCATCAGAACAGGATGCCTGTGCCTGCCCCTTGGGAAACTCCTTATTTTTGTCCGAATGAATAGAGTTGTAGAAGTGTCTTTGGCATTGACAGAGGAAGGAAGCAAAGGAGAGGTCATAAGGGAGACTTAAGTCCATGGCAGCCCTAGAATAGTTATGGGAGGAAGCTGACAACATCCCCAGCAGGAGCAGCTTAAGGAAGGAAAGGGGTTTTAGGGTCATGGTTTTAGAAATCTTGGTCCATCACATTAGGAAAGGCATGGCCCCAGACAGATGCAGGAGCATGTAGCAGCAGACAGGAAGTAGAGAGCACTAGAAGGCAACCAGCACTGGGCATGACCTTCAAAGATCCCCACCCCTCCTAGGGATCTACTTCAGCCGGCAGTCTGCACCCCTCAGGCTCTCTAGTCTTTAGAACAGCACCACAATCGACACTGAACACTCAACACATGAGCCTATGGAGACATTCCAGGCTAAATGATACTTGGGCCTGCAAGGTGGCTCCCTGGGAAAATGCACTCGCTGCCAAGCCTGATGACCTGAGTTTAGTCCCTGGAATTCACACGATGCAAGGAAAGAACTGATCCCTCAAGTTGTTCTCTGACCCCTTCACACCCTGAAACAGACGCATGTCAATAAACAAACACATAATAAAAAGCCTCATATGTCCTCCCTTTTTCCTTCTCTCTCCATCTCTTTCATTTCCTCTCTTCATTCTCTCCTCTTCTTTTCAAATAGCATAATCCAAGTATGATGATGAACTACCAGAGAGGATGACAATGCAGAAACAAGGGAACAATAATTGATATTGCAGGATGCTTTCATGTAGGAGTGAAAAGACAGAGTTGGAAGGATAAACTTCACAGATGCTGTCATACACTTTCACAAAGAGATGGTGTGTTGAAGTAGATAAATAAAGTGTATAAAGGAGGGAGGAGATAGTATGGTAGCTGAAGAGGCTGGGTGGCTTATTTTAACTGAAGTATGAGATAAATTCATATGCCAAGGGAAATAATGGACAAGGGACCTGAGAAGTGGTAACCATGAGTAAATGAAAGAATCCATTACTGGTTTGAGAACCTGAGAATAGACTGAGCCCTTCAGTGGTCTAATTCTTTTGCCTCATGTGTTTCTTCACCTCATTTATGTGTATGAAGAAGTTGACCTGCATTGTGGCATTGGCTGTCTGTGTGTGTGGTCACGCTTCAGTAATGAAGTGTGTGCTTTGCATGCACAGGGTCCTAGGTCCATCCCTCTTGTGTGCATGTATATGCGCATGCACACATCCACATGTGTGCACAATGACAAGGCCTAGTTATGTCATTGGAATGGGTTACTGGAGGGTGAGTGCATATATTATTTGAATAGGTGATTAACATTTGTGTACACATTACATGGCTTGTGATTTGAAGTTGCCCAGGGTAGTGTCAAGACTTTCCTTGTTGAGATAGAGGGATCTCAGAACTTCAGCACACTGAATAGCGAGAGTGAGGACAAAATGTGTTCATTGAGGAAGGTTTGGGGCTAGTGTGACTGGGTGATGCTTAAAGACAAGGGAGGTTTTGCAGAAGTTGATGGAGTCTAGAAGCAATGATGGGGACACTCGAATACCGACATATTATCTCCAGTTGTATATGGAATGCTGGAGAAAGACTTGTATTTCTTTGGATATTTGTAGAACAAGTAATCTGGCAAAACTAGTTGACTTTGTAGTGTTAATGGTCAGGAGGTATAAGACAGTGGGCCTTTAAAATGAGAGCGTGCAGAGGGAGAGAAAATGGGACGACAGGAGCATGGTGGTAGAAAGGCTTGAAGCTGCAATGGGAGGGTGAGGTCGGGCAAGGTGATAGGAGATCTAGGTAAGGGTCAGCAGTGTGTGCAAGACTAAAGCTTACAGTAGGGTACCGCCCTTCACTGAAGGCAGCTGGCTTCTGTATCACTGGGCTCAAAACCAGTGCTTCTTTGTACCAAGAAATGTCACCATTCGGGTCACTAGTTGCAAGGTTCTCTCTGATGGGGCTCCTGTGAAACACATCAAGATGGAATCCGGACAATATTTGTGTAAGTCTGACTGGGAGGAAAAGCATATTACATGTGGGAAACTTACCAAAATGTAAGTCATTTGAAAGTAATTTTAAAAACAAAAACAAACAGCCTGGCAATTTAAAACTAGTAAAATGGAAAACTCAGGGCATGTGTAAGTGCCAGTGGGTCCACCAGGTGTCAGTGTGACTCCATAGTTACCACGTGCAAATGACCCTGGAATGTGTATTAGTGGGGTTGGCGCCCTACAGCTCTTTTCTCTGCTTTGATTTCTTTCTTGAAGTTAATTTTGTCATGTGTTTCCTGCTCATTTTTAGGTACAGTTGTTTATCACCGCAGCAGATAAAGCACATGCCTGTTCCTAAGCTGGCTGCTGCTGACTGTCTTGTTGTTACCTGGGTGACCAACAGGCAGAAGCACCTGTGTTTTGTGAAGGAGGAACTTTATCCTTCGTGGTCTGTGGAAGTCATTGCGGAATGGTACTGGGTAAAAGTGAGTTCAGAAATTAGCTCATTGTTAACACAGCGTCACATACTGCTCACGGGAAGACACTGACTGTTCTCACTGCGTCTGCATCACTGGTGTCTTCACTGATGAGAGCTTTTTATGCTTTGTGTCTGGACGAATCTTCCTATTCTCAAGATGTTTGTTTCTTTATCCTGTGTCTTTGAAATAGGGCCCCAAGTGGCTGGTTTTGGGAAATCAAGGAGAGATCAGAATAAAGTTATAAAAAGCTCTAGTTTATTAAAAAAATTTTTTTGCTGTGCATTGAATGCATATGTGTGCACCCATGTGATGTCTGTAGCTTAATGAATTAGCTAGAATTCAGGGACTGTTTTATCCCCACTGTCTTCTCCATTCATCAACAGCTCCATTGCCTTTGCGTGCCCCATCTCTTCCCTCTGTGTGTGGGGCTGAGAGCAGAGAACAAGACTACTGGAGAGTTATGCAAAGATTCGGGAACCTTTTGTTCTCCTGTTTTTTGTTTGTTTTCCCCTTGAGACAGGGTTTCCTGTAATCTATACAGCCTTGAATTTGCTATGTAGCTGAGGATGACATTGAACCGTGTTGAACTACCCTGTTAGCTGTCAGTCTGTTTTATTTTATTTTGGAGATAGCAAGTTGCCAACCTGGAATTTATAGTGCCAAGAGCCAGTCTCAGCACCAGGTCTTTTCTTCATCATCACCTGCCCCCCTTTCTTCCCTACTGAACTGTGGCTCTGACGTTCTGCCATCTTGAGTATAGAAGGCTTTATTTTAACTACTTAGTCAGGTGAATGTTATTTGAGTGAATTAATGACTGAATTCACAATGGCCTTGTGTCCAGGAACAAGTGGTCATAAAAGTAGAGACTGTTTATGTGAGATGATAGTACAGTATATTTAAAATACCCATGGTATGTGAGCTTTTAAACATTCCTTATAGCTACATTGTCCACTGTGGTAAGGACACTACATATGTCCAGTGTGGTAGCCACCATGCCATGCAGCTCTCTAGCGCTTGACTTGTGCCCTTTACGTGGAGAGTAACTGTCGAGTGGTAAATGTCTGTTGGCATGAAAGACCCACAGTGGAGGAAAAATGTCATATCTTATGATACCCTTTACAGTTGGTTGCCTGTGGAAATACTGTTTCAGACATGCTAGATTGAATGCAATTAAAATTAATTACCTTGCTTTCTTTTTTTACTTCTTTCTGGTGTTAATACTAGAGAATTTAAAATTATATATATGACTCACACTCGTGGCTCATACTATATTTTTTATTGGACTACATGGGATGTTTAATAACTTCTCCTTTTTGCTGGAAACTGTATAGTGACTGTAAAAAAAAAATTGGTGTTCCTTGGTTCCTTCCTTTCAGATCACCCGTTCAGGGGAGTTCGTGTTCCCACTGGATTCTCCACACAAAAAACCTTATGAGTGTCTTGTATTGGGGAGATTTCGAGAAAAAACTGCTTTAGTGTTAAGGTAAGCCAAGTGATTTTTCAAAATTGTATAAATACAGACTTTTAAAGTTAATACAGTGATCACCGATTTTCTTAATTTTTATACTTTTGAAATCTTAAAAATGGCCTAGAGATTAAAAGTATAAGTTATATAATAAGTACAAATTGCTATCAACTTGTGGTTTATCCAGAGTATAGTAGTTAATATGAAAAATGACATTCTAAAGATGTTTGAATCTTTAAATTGATTTTCCTCATTGATTGTATCTTTAAATTTATTAATAGAATTAATTACTATTTAAAAGAGGAAAAATGATGCAACTGTAGCATATAATTAAAAATGATCCTTTAAGTAATAGCTTGTCATCTTGTTCTGTTTCAATGAGGAGCCCGGATGTGAAAGTGCCCCCGGTTCCAGATGGGAAACTGATTGTCAGTGTGCCCTGCCTTCTTCACTCACACAAGCCTCCCCTTGCTGGTATGTGTCTGTGAAACCCGGCTGTGAGGACTTGGAAAATATTCCCAGCCGGATATTGAATTTCGTATTGGAATGATCTGTAGGTTTGTGAGTGGGATGTTTAAAACTTCTCATAGAACGTATGAAATAGAGGACACGTTAGTGTGTATCACCTCAGCTGTCCTTCAGCATCATCTCCCAGGGTTTCTTTACTGTCCTTGTCCCTCCAGTAGTAGCCTGGGCCGATGAAGGCTGTTGGGATTCAGAGGATGTAGTTCAGTGAGTGGCCTTGTTTGCCCTCAGGTTTAGGATTCAGACCCAGCATAATAGAAGAGATGTCTAGGATCCCCTGAACATGGTAGTTTTATGTCTCCAGAAGGCAGGCTACCATTGCAACAGGGGAAGGAAGCTGCTGAGGCTGCTGTTCCCTCAAGCTGGAGTGCTGAGCGTGGTGCTCCTCGTTCAGTGTAAGCGAGCAGCAAGGACCAGTGTTAGCCATGGGCATTGGCTCACGTGCGTGTGAGTCCTGGCTCTGCTGTTCTGGAAGGTTACCTTAGTCTTTTCCTTGCCACCCTCATTCCCAGAGTGAGTAATGATGTCTAATACCGCAGAGTGGTAAGGAGTGATTGCATTGTTTACGGTGTATTTAAAAGGCAATAAATGCTCGTTGTTTTTCAAGTGAGAGTTTAAAGACTTGCTCATGGAAGTTCTTGAGAGCCTGACGTTGATATTCCAAGTTTATTTTTTGAAAATTTCTTCAGGAAGATATTTTACTATTTTGATCATTACTACTCAAAATCTATGGGCCGATTATCAGTTTTACTTTTGCAGAATGTGGTTTGTGAGCCTGGAAATGAGAATATAAGAAAGCTGGGGAGATGGCACAGTGGGTAAGAGTGCTTGTTCAGTAAGAATGAATTCAAGTCCTCAGCATTCATGTAAAAAGCCTGGCGTGGCTGTGTTCGTGTGCCTAAAGCCCCATCACTGGGGCAGAGACAGGCGCTTCACAGAGAGCTCCCTTGCCAGCCAGTCTAGCCAGAGGTTGTGCTTCAAGTTCAATGAGAACCTGCCCCAAGGAGTAAGGCAGGGAGCTATGAAAGAGGATATCTACTCTGATCTTGGCAAGTGCACTCTGGAATTCAGATGCTCAGTGCTTATAGCACACCTGAAAACACAGATACACACACAGACCACAACCAACAGAAGAGAGTGAACTCAGGATTTCTGTTACCTCAAATAACTTTGCAAAGGAGTCCTTACGGTACCTTTAATTTGAGAAATACTCAGATGTGTTTGACTATTCTTTGGCTTAGAAGGATACTCTGAAATCTCATACCTGACACTCATATAAATGCTAATGCATTAGTTTGTGACCTAGATGAAAGTGAACTCTATTGTTTCTTGAAAAAATTATATAATACCAGTTGTACTTTAATAAAATCTAATTTGTATACTTGAATTTTGTTTATCATTTGGTATGTACCAAAGCTTAATTTATAAGTCTTTTGTTTTAGGGTTTATAGTTTGTTATAAAAAAATTTACAAAAAAATGTAATACCTTAAACCTTTTATTCTGAGATAATTTTAATTTATTTTCCATTTATTTTCAATAGAATAAAAATACATGTAAAGATGATTTTGAAGAGAAAAAGATTTAAAGACTGGAGTAAAATCAGTCTTGCCCGGTATAGTCTATAAAGTGCAGTTCTGCGTACTGCCAGTAGAGAGCAGCACAAACACATTTAAAATTGAAAACATTTCCACTCAAAGTTGTACTTGTGGGGAAAATCTGAAGGACTCAATATAGTTAATTTCCAAGTCTTTTACATGGTCATATACATGAAATATATGTGGTGCCTTGTTTTTGAGTACATTTTAGGTTAGTGCATCCATCTTAGCTATAGAGAAGTACAAGTCAAAACCTTCAGAAAGTAACTTAAGGATTCCTGTGGTAAATTTCACAGTGAAATCCTAACTCTGGGGGTTGGCACGATATGTGTATCTACATACACTTAGAACGTTGTCCTAAGTGAATCTGATGAAACTGCTTTATGTATACTCAAAACATGAACTGTTGCTGGGCGGTGGTGGCACACGCCTTTAATCCCAGCACTCAGGAGGCAGAGGCAGGCGGATCTCTGTGAGTTCGAGGCCAGCCTGGTCTACAAGAGCTAGTTCTAGGACAGGAACCAAAAGCTACAGAGAATCCCTGTCTCGAAAATCAAAAAAAAAAAAAAACCCAAAAAACCAAAAAACCAAAAAACATGAACTGTTCTCTCTTGCTCCTAAACCTCAAGATATATCTTTTATTAAAAAAGATATTTTACATGTGTGGGTGTATGGTTTGCATGTTTGTCTGTACACCATATGCATCCCAGATGCCTGCAGAGGCCAGAAAAAAAAACATTGGATCCCCTGGAACTAGAGTTACAGATGCTTCTGGACCACCATGTGGGTGCTGGGAATCAAATCCTGCTCCTCTGTAGGAGCAGCAAGTGTTTTCCCCCTTTTATTAAAAATAGATTCCCTTCTCATACAATACAGCTCAATCATAATTCCCCTCCCTCAACTCCTTCCAGTTCCTCACTTCCTTGTCTCTCCTCCAGATCCACTCCTCCTCAATCTCTCATCAGAAAAGAATAGAGCTCCTGCAGATAACAGCAAAACACGACAAAATAAAATACAACAATGCAAAGCAAAAATACTCACATCGAAGTTGGACATAAAACCCAGCAGGAGGAAAAGAGTCCCAGGAACTGGCAAGAGACAGAGACCTTCTCGTTCTCACAGTTGCCGCTAGGGCTGCTAATGGCTGAGCTGTCTCTCTGGCCCCATCATCAAGAGAATATCTTTCCCGAAAGACTGCAGAACCTAAGTAAAACCACTGCACCTGAGCTTATGTTAACTTCTAGAAAACAGATGGGAGGGATGGTTAGCACAATCTTAGCACTATAGCTTAGCCCATGCCAACTTCTAGAAAACAGAAGGGGAGTTAGGGTTTTCTTGGTTAGGCCTCAGGGAAAGTTTTCTCTTTTGAGTTGCCCTGTGTTTAGTTCCATACTTTTGGAATGAATACAGTCTTTTATGTCAACATCTAGAATCTTCCCAAAGCCTAAATTTGAGTTAGTCAATTGCAGACAATAACAGCCTTTTTTTTTTTTTTTTTTTTTTGGTTTTTCGAGACAGGGTTTCTCTGTAGCTTTGGTGCCCGTCCCGGAACTAGCTCTTGTAGACCAGGCTGGCCTCGAACTCCCAGAGATCCGCCTGCCTCTGCCTCCCGAGTGCTGGGATTAAAGGCGTGTGCCACCACCGCCCGGCCAATAACAGCTTTTAATTTCTCTTTGATTTTTGGTAAGTAAGAATATTACTCTTGGACAAAGAACAATCTGAAACTCAAAATGTTTTTAAAAATAATGTAATAGCTTTGTTATTTGAGAGTTTCATATAATATATTTTGACCATTTTCACTTCCTCTCCCCCAGCTCCTCCCAGATCCACCCTGCTGTATTGTGTTTCTAACTTTACAATTGTTATCTCTTAAACCTTCAGTTATTCCCAAGGAAGTCTGAGGATGGAGGTGTAGCTCAGAAATGGAGTCCCTGCCTAGCATGTACAGGCCCTGGGCTGGATCCTTATTTCCAAGGAAAACCAAACAATCCTAAAGAAGCCTTGTTTGTCGTTCTTCTAAGGCCAACCTAACATGGCAACTGTGCACTGTATTCTGCTTGCTAAAGTACTTTCTTCTTGGAACTACTTTTATACCCACTCCTGTTATGTGGTTAATAGAGCAACCAGCACCTGATCAGGGTTAGTCCTGAAGGTTTTGTCCTTGAAGGGAATGAGCGCTTTTTAAAAACAAGTTGCCGTGGTTTTCCTTTCTCTCAGGCAGTGCAGACCACATTTACTTAACTAATCTAAATGAAGTGTCTTCTCTCCAAAAAAGATGATTTTCAGTGTTGTAGTTATGAATATATAAATAAGGGTTCCTTAACTGGAAATAGCATGGTGAATTTTGGCAAAGAACTCTAGTGTGGGAGTAATCTTATGACATGCAAGTTCCAGTCATGGGATGTTGTTATGACGGTTAAATACATATGTCTGTATAAAACTCTTTTCTTAATTATTTCACTAAAGTATGTGCTAAAACTAGACTTATAGTTCATCTTCAGTTTCAAGCAGGCTGTCTTTATATTGATTCTACAGTTTTTTTGAATTCATGGATGGATTGTATTTATTAAACAATAGAGTAAATTAGTTCTCAGGAGAGGTTTGAGCATTATTTGAAAATTGGAAAGACTTGTGTGGACGTGAACGCCTCGCTTCTTGTCTGTAAATGCAGAGCACTGAATCAGAACCAATGCGGTTGCAGTGATGCTGCTCCCATGCCTGCAGGTGCTTCCCCCTTCACATTTCTGACAAGAATGGCAGAGCCGACCATGCCATGCTCGACTCCAATTTGCTGTCCATCTTAAAAGCTGAAATATCTGCCTCTTCTATTCTTCTCTGATTTTAAAAAGTAAACTGATTTCTTCCTTACTGCTGATTTTTTCTTTTCTTTTTGTACAGAAGTACTGAAAGACTACATCAAGCCAGGCGGGCAGTGTTTGGAACTGTTTGCTCGGAATTTACAGCCAGGCTGGATGAGTTGGGGCAACGAAGTCCTCAAGTTTCAGCACGTGGATTATTTCATTGCTCTGGAGTCTGGACACTGACTGTAAACGTTGTGCTGCCTTTACCCCAGCTCCTTCAGACTCATGTCTCCTTGGACCAGCCAGTGCGCACAGACATACCAATTTTTATACTAATCAGTGTGCTTAGAAATGGGCTTTCCAACAAGGGGCCATCCTTTCTGTAGTTTTGAGATGAATTCCACTTCAGTTGCACTGATATCCCACACCATCCTAGATCCTCTACAATTAAAGAGGTAAGCAATTGGTAGAAAGACCTGCCTCTGCTGCTGAATGAATTCAGAAAGCATGTACTGTGGACCCCAGGTCATGGACTTGCCTATGGAGATTGTTTATTTGGTGGTATTAAAAAATAAATGGAAAGCTGGGCGGTACTGGCACACGCCTTTAATCCCAGCAATCAGGAGGCAGAGGCAGGCGGATCTTTGTGAGTTCGAGGCCAGCCTGATCTACAAGAGCTAGTTCCAGGACAGGAACCAAAAGCTACGGAGAAACCCTGTCTCGAAAAATCCAAATAAATAAATAAATAAATAAATAAATAAATAAATAAATAAATAGAAGCTTTATTCCAGAAAGAATCAGAAAATATTACCCGAGTCCAGATGTCTGCATGTGTTTAAACATCAGAAACCCCAGCTTCCTTAGAGCTGGTGTCTTTGGGTGGCATCAATTTGCAGTACCCAGTGGCGGCAGTTTAACTGGGAAGGGCCATGCGCTCTCCAGTCTCCCAGTGTGCAGCTTCTGCTGTGCTGCTTCTTTGTGTTATCTCTGGGGCTCCTGTCTGGTCTGAATTTGCAGCCTGTGCTATATCAGAAAAAGTGCTGGCTAGGTAGTTGGTGTGTGTATGTGCTGATCAATTTGGGAATGTTTCCATTGCGTTTAGGGTCACTGTTTAAGCATGTCTTTATTTTGCCTTTTTCTAGAAGACAACTTAAAGATGTTTCTTATAGGAGTCAAGAGGTAAACACTGCTTATAGTTGTGAAAAGCTGTTTAGATTGTAGATTTTTACACAAATAAATATTTTTCTACCAAGGTGTTTTCATTTTTCTCTTGTTTTCTCTTTCTCTCTCTTTCTTTCTTTCTTTCTTTCTTTCTTTCTTTCTTTCTTTCTTTCT
>JABTXL010004243.1:3148543-3163450 GCA_025134845.1 Neodon shergylaensis
TAAATAAATAAATAAATAAATAAATAAATAAATAAATAAATAAATAAGCATGCCTGATAGGGAAGAACTTAGGTAGGCAGAGAAGACAGAACTGAATGCTGGGAGGAGGAAGGGCCGAGGAGGAGAGAGCCGCCATGGAGCCTCCAGAGTCAGACATACTGAATCTTTCTTGGTAAGCCACTGCCACGTGGCAACACATAGATTAATAGAAATGGGTTAAATCAAGATGTGAGAGTTAGCCAATAAGAGGCTAGAGCTAAGGAGCCAAGCAGTGATTTTAATAATATAGTTTGTGTGGTTTTCAGGGCTGAGCAGCTGGGAACCAACAAGTGGCCCTCTCACAACACAGATTGTTGTGTCTCAAATGACAGAACTCAGTTCCTAAGCGCAGACCATCAATCATATCCTCTGAAGCAGATTTGCCAAGAAACAGGCAGACCATTGTCCACTAGATGGCAGTGTAGGGCAGAAGTGAGAGGAACGTGGTGCACGCTGCCGAGAATTTTAAGATCCTGGGCAGCCCAAGGACGCTAGTCACCAAACAATGTTCCCAGCATGCTACTGTATTTTCTTGTGCTGTCCCTGGATGGTTATTTCATTTTTGCCAATAGGCTGGCTTTTACAATTGGTAAATATTCTCTTTCCTCCGCACTGCTGTTGTCGAGGGAAGCCTCCACCAGCAGCCTTTTCCTCTCTGCCTGGCTTCTTCCATCCGATACTAATAAAGAAATGCCCTGGTTCTTTGGCGTCATTTTCCTCTCAGCAACTTCTTTGTTTCTTACTTGTGTCACTCGCCGTAAAGACACGGGAAATATTTGGCAGTCATTTTGGGTTTTACTGCTCAATTATAAGGACAGACCTCACAAATCACACAGCTGTCTCTGGAGCGGCTCTCCAATGATGAGTGGCAAGTGATCCCAAACAAAACATTAAACTTCGTGTAATGTCATCTTTTGAAATAATGACATATGGAAACACTTAAAATCCCACAGAATTTCTACTATCCATAAAACTTACTCATATTTACTTAGAAGCCATTATTTTTACTTCTGTTTAATTTATATTCAGTGTCTTGCACGGAACCCAGAACCCCATGCATGATAGGGGACACTCTATCACTGCACACTCCCAGCTTGGTCATCCTTTGTGAAGTAGGCAGAGAGGAACTTCTGAATCCTTTCTCCTTTGCTACTTATATTCTTATGGCACATGAATTTTGCAAACACATATTAGCCTGGCAAACAGAAGAATAAAAACGTTTGCTATAGAATGGTGTTCCACTGAGGGGAAACATGGCTTTGAGTCCGGCACAGTCCGAAGAGTCCTTCCTAGCAGGAACACTGCGTACTCCTGCCAATTAAGTGCTGTGCACACTGTACTCGAACACTGGGTTTAGAAACAGTGTTTCTAGATCTGAGTCCTTTTTAAATCATATTTCTATGGTATAATTAAGTATTCTACTTAAAATGGGAGGAATACCTAAACTGAACAAGCCATTCGTTATTCTAACTGCAAAAGCGGTTCTGCTGTCAAATGCTTCCTGATGCTGCAATAGAGCGTGTCCAAGGGGCAGGATGCGGTCCTTTGCATTTCTCCACTTTTCACTCCCAGTGACTGTGAGGTGGGTACCAACAAATTCCATCATTTGTAGACTTCACCATAGGTAAAGAAGAATTCTAAGACAGAAAATTTGACGTGTGCAATGCTACGTTTAAGGAATTACAGACACAGGGAAAAGCCAGCCTTCTGCTTGTCGGTTCAGGTTCCTGTGCACAGACGTTCCCAATGGGCCGCTGAGAAGAAGCTGGTCTCCTCAGCGGGCTGTTCAGGAACTGGATGCTCCTTCTTGCTTTTGATTTTTCTGCGGGTAAGAATGAACAGGGACTAGAAGAAGGGGAGCACAGGACAAGAATCCTCCAGAACAGGCCTTGTGGTTATGTTTTGTTCCCTCCTGCTAGTCAATGTATTTTTTACAGCTGCCCTGTGAGGCACACATGGGATTTATTTGGGGTATAACGGTGTTTTGCCAGCTTGGATGTCTGTGTACCACCCCAGTGCCTGGTTACTGAGGAGTCTAGAAGACGGTAGTGGATCCCCCATAACTGAAGTTTCAAGGGGTTGTGAGCTGCCATGCGGGACCTGGCAAACAAACCAGGGTTTCTGCAAGTGAGCTAAACCACTGCACTGTCTTGCATGTACATGTGCCAACATGTGTATGATCTCATTAAGGCTAATCCCTAATGCTGTGTTAACTTGTAGGCTGTCAGATGGCATTTTGATTATGTGTTTTCCTGCATCGTGCCCAAGAGTGCGTCCAGCTGATAAACATGGTAGCCCCTAGTGATCTCCAGGGAAGGACATGGGAAGCCTGAGTTCTAACTGTGCTACTCAGATTGGCATAAAATCTAAAATGTCTGAAGTGCTTATTTCTACAAAAGTCCACTTAGTGTTTTCCTCTTTAAAAGCGCTACTTTTAACTCTCTGTGTCTGTGTGTGAGGGCGCCTGTGCTTGTGTGCGCCCAAACCTGAGCTCCGCCATGTGGATGCAGTTACCTATCATGGCCAGAAGAGGGTGCTGGAACACCACCGATCCGCATCTACAGCTGACTGTGAGTCTCTAGACTGATAGGATCCAGTCTGCATGAACACTCCATGCTCTTACCCACTACCTTCTACTCCAGACCACCACACACACACACACACCCCTCCCGCTCTACTTCAGGAGTGGTTATTTTTGAACTGCTGTTGACTGAGGGCAGGACTGTGTCAGGAAGTTCTTCTCAAGCAGAACTCTTTAGGTTCTAACTGAACACTGAGCAGATCTTTACATGGGAAGATGGCAGAAAGCCTTCCAGGAACAGACGCTGCTCTTGGAAACGGCGCTAAGACGGGGAAGTGGTCAGTTTGCTGGAAATGAATTCTCTCATGTATAGAGCAGAGTGAGCTAAGGGAAGTGAGACGAAAGGAGGGCAGGGAGGCAGGCATGGGTCCCGACCGCCTGGTCTGAGCATGTGCGAATTTCCATCCATCACAGCACTGGTCACCATTGTTTGACAACTCACAGAATTTCTCCTGTGGCCAAGCGGTTTATTCCTGAATGTTAGGACTGTGAATCCAGGATCACGAGAGACAACTGTGATCCCCACGATCCAGGACAACCTGGCCTAGACTCTTCCCCAAGCTCACCCAACTCTTGCCAGAGAAACAACAGTACCTGCCATGTTCAAGCCAGACACTGTACCAGGAGCAAGAGCCAAAGTTGCCTGTCAGCCAGGGCCCTGCCTTACCATCCTACATAAGTTATCACCCTCATTGGCATGGGGTCTTACTTAGGAGACTGATTTTAAAATAAGATATTTTTATAGTATGTACGTCTGTGGTCTATTTGGGTAGTGTCCATGGACGCCAGAAGAGGGCACTGGATCCCCTGGAACTGGATTTACAGATGGCTGTAAACCAACAGGAGGTCCTCTGGAAGACTAGCCAGCGGCCTAGCTCCTGACCCATCTCTCCAGTCCTCCAGTGTAGTCTTAATGAATGACCTCAACTGGATTTAGAGACTGTTAGTCACCATGTGGTTATAGAGAACCAAACCAGGTCCTCTGCAATGCAATGAGAGCTCTTACCCATGGGGTCATCTCTCCAGCTCCCAAAGTTTAATAAAAGATTTTGTAGGGCTGGAGAGATGGCTCAGAGGTTAAGAGCATTGCCTGCTCTTCCAAAGGTCCTGAGTTCAATTCCCAGCAACCACATGGTGGCTCACAACCATCTGTAATGGGGTCTGGTGCCCTCTTCTGGCCTGCAGGCATATGCACAGACAGAATATTGTATACATAATAAATAAATAAATAAATATTTAAAAAAAAAGATTTTGTGTATGTATATATGTTGACTGTTTTCCTCCTTGTATATCACTATTGTAATGGTTAAAATCTAGTTCCACCTTAAACTGAATTTTCTTTTTTTATTAATTTTTTTGAAAAAGTATCTTTTCTGATTTTGTACACTAATCCAAGTTTCCACTCCCTCCCCTCCTTCCACTCCCTCCACACACTCCCTATCCACTCCTCAGAGAGAGTAAGGCTTCCCACGGGGAGTCAACAAAGTGTTGCACAAGGCTCTCCCCCCTATACCTAGGCTGGGCAAGGTTTCCCTCCAAAGAGAATGGGCTCCAAAATGCCAGTACAAGCAATAGGGATAAATCCTGGTCCCACTGTCAGTGGTCCCACAGTCTGCCCCAGCCACACAACTGTCACCCACATTCAGAGGGCCTAGTTTGGTCCTATGCTGGTTCCCCGCTGTTAGGCCAGAGTCAGTGAGCTCTCATTAGCTATTTCAGAGGGTATTCCCATCATGGTCTTGATCCCTTTGCTCATATTATTGGTCTTCCCTCTCTTTGACTAGACTTAGGGTAAACTGATTTTTAAACTAACTTACTGTGTAAAAAACAAACAAGAAGCCGGGCGGTGGTGGTGCACGTCTTTAATCCCAGCACTCGGGAGGCAGAGGCAGGTGGATCTCTGTGAGTTCGAGGCCAGCCTGGTCTACAAGAGCTAGTTCCAGGACAGGAACCAAAAGCGACGGAGAATCCCTGTCTCGAAAATAAAAAAAAAAATAAAAAAAAACAAACAAGAAAAACCCTAGGAGTTAGTAGGGCCCCATGCTTAGCCTAGGGATTATTAACCACAGGATGACTGGACCATACCCAAATGTCATTCTCATCAGCTGCTGAGTCTTGACAACAATCTAAAGGGCTGACTGGTCTCAGAGACCCAGGCTCATCTCCCAAAATGTTCCTCTTTCTCTTGTTGTGTGATTTTATCCCCAAATGCTATTCAAGCGCTCATTCTGCTTCTGTGATCTCACTTAAATGCTGCTTGCTAAGAAAAACAAAACAAACGAACAAAACCCACAATAATGCCTCACATAGGAAACCATCCCCAGAATTGAGACTGTTGTGCGCTGTGCCTTTAGAAACTGCAGCCTGCATCTTTCCCTCGTGCAGCAGCCCCAGCCTGGCAGAGGAGTATTGTGGCCACACTGCTAGGAAGGAGACTTCTGCAGTCTTTTCAATTTAAAGTTTGTGGTGTTCTTTCTCTGGTGGCCTCCAACTACAACACTCTACCTACCCTCCTTCTCCTCCCTGTGGTCCCCACTGTCTCCACAGACAGTGTTACTTCAGCACTGTGTCATGTATGTAGAGCTTTCGTGTATGTATATAGAATCCAGGACTGCAGCTGGCTTAATCACATAATGGGATCTTTCTCAGCTGGGTTTATTCTCCTGAAAACAACATACTTCTAATCCCATCTTGTATGGACAGCACCTTTTCTTTGTCCAAGCCTCTGTCCATGTCCAGGGCTGTCTTGTTTACTAATTGGCTTTTGTACTTAGTGCTGCAGTGACCATGGGTGTAAAGTACCTCTGTGGTATCTTAGGGTCCTCTGCCTGATTATTCCGGCGGAGCATAGCTGGGTCATATGGATGATTTATTTCCCATGTGTTTTGTTTTGAGAAACGTGTGTACGGACTCTCACAGTGGCTAGACTAGGTTACAGTCCCATTAGCACTGTGTAAGGGCCCCTGTGCCAGTATTAGCTGCTTTCTTTTCTTTTAAGAGCTAATTTTAATTCTCTGAGAATTTCAGACAATGTATTTCGACCATATTCATCACCCTCTCCACCAAATACTCCCATTATGTTTAAAGTTTAAACTCCTTATGCTTGAGAGACAAAAAGCAAAGATGCCGTTAACATGCAAGCCCCTAGGTTGTTCAAGCTGTACCCTAGCAGCACACTTCACTAAACTATTCCTGAAATCCGCTGACCTTGTCCATTTCACTGTTATTGCAAGATAACAGATGAGAAGGCAAACTGCTATTTCTGCTTTGTAGTCAAGCTTGTTTCCAGCTCAACAAGCTGACCAGGACAACTGCAGGACATAGATGTTAAGATAGGATTCCCCTACATTCAGACAGGTGTGAGTTAACCCCACCCCCCAAACTGGTCCTTTGTGTTTTTTCCCATTATAAAACCTGAGCTAATGTGGTTAAATGCTGCATTTTCGGAGCCCTCTCAGATGCAGTCAGTCCTGGTGCCAAGAAGATCTGCCACAAGAATCTAAATAAATGCCTCTTCTTAGTAAATCTCACCGTCAGACTGGTGAATGCCTGAACGGCCCCAGACATAACCACGCTCCTTACCCTCCCATAACCACTCTTTCTATCCTCCCATGCCTTCCCACCTGTTGTGTGACTAGTCCATTCCCTGGAAGATGCAACATACATGGCTCCTCACCCCTGACAGGAAGCCCACGAGGGACCAAATACAGATGCCACCACGTCCAGCTTGGTGAGCCAATGAGCTTTATGGGCATTGTTTAGAGGAATCTGGGTGAGAGGTGACTTACAGGTTCATGAAAATTCAAAGACAGTTGCACCACCAAAGCCTACCCTGGCATGGGTGACAAGCTCGCAAGAGCTAGGAACGGAACATGGAGCACACTGCACAGCCTGCCAGCAGCTCCACAGGTAGAAGAGTGTCCTTTGAGTCCTAGCTGGTCTAAGCCCCTTTCAAGCACCATGGCTGTTTTCTGCTTCTTCCCGGCAGCTGGTCTGGTCTCACAGTCATCTTTGTAGCTTGGCTTGTCTGAGAGTAACTCTGAGAAGCTTGGCTTGTAAAATCTTGGGGAGGAGAGAAAGAGAGAATTTGGTCAGTTAGAGAGTTCCTTCCTGAAGCTGTTTTGAATTGCTGACCTTCCTGTTTAAGGAGCTTCTCTGCAGGCTTGAAGGTCCCAGTCTCTGAGGAAAGGAGTACACAGCACTGACACTGGACAACACAAACTCTTGCTTACATAAGGGCAGTAAGCAAGAGCACCCTTGGGCAAGGGCTCTGAGTATGCTATCGCGAGGAGCAATGTCCTAAAATGCTACATACTTACTGGTACAGCCACAGAAAACTAAACTAGGCATAAAGAAAAGGATAAGTGGGCTAGGACACTAAGATTCAATAAGATCTAAAGTCAGAGAAGTAAGCCAAGAGGTTGAGGATTCCCCAAAACAACAAGCAAAGCAATTCTGAGGGACAGAGATGGTCTCATTGTCCTGACTGGCATCCGAGGAAGGACAGCAGCACATGTGCGGGCCAAGGCCAAGACTCCCACTCCTCAGAGCCGTCATTGACTTCTCCAGCAAGTGCTGGCATTGCTTCATGCCCATCAGGGTCTCCACCGGCAAAAACATTCGGGGGAGGAAGCAACAGAGTTCAATCTACAAAGCGGTTGGAGAGAATGAATTTATAGGGTTGTTCTGCAACCTCACATGCTAAACATAGCACACAGGTGCGGGCACACAGATGGACACGAGAGACAAGCAGGGAGAAGAGGGGAGACAGAGGTGAGACAATGTAAATGATTTTAAGTGTTTGACAAGGCGTCCTGGGCTCTCAGAGCTCAAGCATCTGTCTGAAATAGGCTAAGGTTGGAGGCAACATACTTACCAAAATGGAGCTGAAATAAACTGACTGCTAAGTCCAGGCTAGCACAGGCTAGTGGTAGGTGTGGACTGAAGTCGCTAACCATTCCGGGAAGGAGGTGTGTCACAGCTTGAGGTGGGCCAGACAGAGCTGGAAAGAGAAGAAAGAGTTGACCTAAAGGCAGTGTAGCCTGGTGGGAAAAAATCTAAGTCTAGGAAGCATCAGGCAAAGACCAAGTGGGGAGAGCACAGTGATGTCTGCTGACGTGCTGCTGGGTGTCCACTTTGAGCCAGGCAAAACCAAGAGGCTAAAGCCTCTGGCCATGGAACTGACTGACAGTTCTCAGTGCTGGGAGCTGGGGAGTTCACTGGGAGCAATAGTGCTGCTGAGAGTGACCTGGGACTCCAGTCTGCATGGAGGATTCCCAAGAAAAGGCTCACCTGTGAGCGTGCCTGAAGAGTGATTTGTTTATCTTAATTGATATGGAGAGACCCCCAGACTGCATAGGAAGGGGAAACTCTAGTGCAGCACAAGCAAGCAAACTTCTCCCTGCTCTTGACCGTGGATATGGGAGGAGTGGCCACTCTGCATGTATGCCTTGACTCACTGTGATAACGCAGCACAACCCGGAAGTGTAAGTCACCATCTGCACAAAGGCAAAGAAACTAGAACGGCTTTGTTCCAGATCATCACACTGACAACCCAGGGGTAACAGGTGACTGATGGTTCTTTTACTTCTGGCAATAACAAGCTTTGGCTCCCAACGTGGGCTCTGTGGCACCCAGGGTACATGGCCTAAGGTGTTCTGACAAGGAGCTGAGGGATGTCTGTCAGTGCATGGCGCGTGTCAGGTGACAGCAAGGAGGAGCTTTCAGAGGCCCTGAGCATCCTCCAGTAGTGACCTTCCAAGGAGAAGCAGTTACAATGAGAGGAAAGCCGCTGAGCCTCTTCTTGTCGCTCTCACCGCCATTCCACTGAGGGAACTTGTCCCCAGCACCCTGACTGAAGCACGGGTGAAGAGCCCGGATCCCCAGATTTCTCCCATTTAAAAAACAACCAGTGATCTGAAAAGACAGGACCTATGTCCATGTGGCCCTTTGCTGAGTCCCATCTTCAGAGGAATTCTAGGTCTAGGCATTGAAAGGAATGACCTCTGTCACAGGGCACAGTGGCAGGGGGAGGAAGAGAGAGGCCGGCACCCATTTACCTCCAGACTAGAGATGGTGGTGACGATGCAGATGAGGGTGTCTGACCTAGCGATGATGGCCTCCTGTCCTGCACACAGAGACCATGGCTGCCAGGGGTCCATGTACACCAGGAGGCTGAGGGAGATGTGAGAGGGTGGAAAACCATGGGATGAGAAGGACGGTGATTCCCAAGAACCCACACCTTCCTGAGGCCCTGACAGTGAACAGAAAGATTCTGAAGGAAGATGGGGCACAGACAAAGGGAGGAATTATCCACACAGTGAGTCACAGGAGACAGAGTGCTCACGGGGAGAGGACAGCAGAGAGACCGCACAGATGGCGTGGGAATATAGGCCCTCCCCATGTTCCTGGATTAGCAAGGCTCACCCTAGGACCAGGCAGTGGCTGTTCAGAGAAGACAAGGTAACTGAAGATGAAAGCAGAGAACACTAAAGTTAAAAGATGTTCACGAGGTCTTCGCTGGTGAGAGATGCAGCTGATGCAGATCCAGGTGTCCTGTCTGGTGCAGGCTCTTGGCATCAGGGAAGTCTAGTTGATCAATGCACTATGTCAGTGGGTTGTTTGCCCACAGAAAACACTTCCTATGAAGAAGGCAGCTGGGACCCACAAGTTAAAGAGTGCGCTTATTTTTAATGGAGGGGAAGGGAGCTTGGCTGAAAATGAAGTTTCAAAGTTCAGGGGGAAGAACAGATCCCACCAGAGGCATGTGAAAGTTTTCCATTGAGGGATCCCTTACTGGGCTCCTCCTCCTCCTGCCTCTTCCAGTGGGGCCACTCTGGTGTTAGTCAAAGGCAATGCCTGCCTATTCGGCACCCTCGAAAGTAGCAGCAGAGTCTCCACAGGAAATCCCTGGTTGACCTCATCAGTACCCTGAAATATCCTATGTTGTAAGCCAAAGATGGTCCAGGTGGCAAGGGCACGTTGTCTTGGCAGCCGACACATGGGGCAGACGCAGCCTTAGTCAGTGGGGCATGGCTAGAAGTGGGGATCTTCTGGGAACACCATAGAGGCATGGGGGCCCTTCTGGCCATCATCTGCCCTGATAGGTGAAAGGTAGGCTCACTGAGCTTCCTTCCAGGTAACGACCAGTTGTTGGAGAAGGTACTGGAAATGGTGGAGGGGCAGGGTCTGCCCTCGTGGCTGAGGTGGTGGAGTGAAGCATGTGGTCTGCCAGTTCTTTTAATATTAAATTCGTCTCTGAGATTTTACATGGAAAATTTACATTTCTTGTACAGGAGTATGCGCAGGGAGGTACTCGAAGGAACACATATTGAAAAACGGCAGGCTTCGTGAAGAAAAGAACGACATTTCGACAGCTAGCGTCAGCCTGAAAGTGCTGCCATGGCGGTCACACTATTCATCGAGACCTGACGCCCCAAGACATCCTGCTGGACGCAGAGGGCATCGTGAAGGTGAGAGACTTTGCCCTCGCTGCCAGGTGTGGAGCTGGCACTGAGATTGAAGAACAAGTATCCTGTATATGAAAGGCTATAGGGTGGGCTACATTTCTGCACCAACAGACCAGGGAGCCAATTTCAGTGATCAGTGAGACTCCTTGGTAAATATCTCCATTCTAATTGTTGGTTTCAGGCTTTGGCACAACTGTTTCTGGACAGGCGGCCGGTAACAACAAGCCGCATGGCCCACTTTCCAAGGAATAAGGACCTAGATAGGCAATTTAATAATGTGTTGCGTGCGCACCATCGGCCAGGGCGGACTTGGCATTGTGGCACTGGCCTCCCGTTGCGGCGTTTACACGCTAGCAGCAATAAGAGCAGTGGAAGGAGACAAACGGACATCGTCATCTAGTCATGACTTAGGTGGCAGCCCTAAGGAATGGTTAAGAAGCCACACATCATTCGCCTCTCCCAGATTTTAAATATGCAAAGTTACATATGCGCCTGGAGGAAATTTGAGAAAGCAGATAACTAGAAGAGGGCAGGCTGCCTGAGTGAGGAAAAGGCGCAGGAATGTTTGGACAGCTAGTGTCAGCTGTAATGGGCTGCCATGACCACGGATGGTACTGTCCATCGAGACATGAAGCCCGAGAGCATCCTGCTCGATGCAATTGGGCAACATAAAAGCTGGGAGACTCTGGCCTCGCTACCAAGTGAGGAACAGGCATTGTGCTGCAAGAGCGCTGTGGGACTGAGATCTCCAATGCTCCAGAACTGGTTCTGAGGAAAGGGTATGATGGGAGGAAGGCAGATACCTGGAGTCTGGGTATAGTGCTCTATTTTATCCACCACGGGGCACCATCCCTTAGGAGGAAGTGTTGACGGAGCTGCGGGCTGAGTTCCTGCCACCCAGCTCCCAGCCTCCTGGCTAGCTTATGCCCCAAAATAA
Organism: Neodon shergylaensis; assembly: GCA_025134845.1. Lineage (NCBI taxonomy): Eukaryota > Metazoa > Chordata > Mammalia > Rodentia > Cricetidae > Neodon > Neodon shergylaensis. The sequence continues at coordinate 3,159,570 of JABTXL010004243.1, forward strand.
CAACACACAAACTATATTCATATAAACACTGCTTGGCCCATTTCTATTAATGTGTGTAGCACTACGAGGTGCGCTTACCAGGAAGATTCTAGCTTACGTCCATCCTGGGTCAGAGCTTCATCGTGTCTTCCCTCGCATCTGCGGCATGGCGTCTGAACTCACTTCCTCTTCCTCCCAGCATTCTGTTCTGTTTACTCCACCCACCTATGTTCTAACCTATTAGGCCAAGCAATTTCTTTATTTATTAACCAATGACCTTCCTCCATCAAGGAAGGACACTGGAAGAGACTTGAGAGTAATATAAAAAAAAAGGAAGCTATGACACCCCAGCTTACATTTCTAAACACCTTCGTGATCTTATGTTTAAAATACTCAGTGTTGGAGAGACCAGCGCACAGACATACGCAGTGGAGAGACTGGCGCGCAGACGAATGGTCCAAGCATGAAACAGTGAAGCCCACACTGGGAGAAGATCGTCCCACTACAATTAAACCAAGTAGGTTTTTTGGGGGCTGGCCTTTTATTGGCTAGGTCCCTGGTGAATGGAGAGCCTGGTTCGGTCCCTGAAGACCCTGCTGAGTGGTGAGAGTGCTCTTGGCCTGCGGCAGGACCCAGGAAACGGAGCGGGGCATTCCCTGACCCCCTTTGTCGCGCCCCACCTTGTGCAGCAAGGATGACACACAACACCGGAGCTCTTCTCATTGCAGTTTATTCCAGGACTTTATTCACTTTCTCTCTCTCTCTTCCCCTCTCTCTCCTTCCTCTCTCTCCGAGCAAACCTCTCCCGGCCCTTAAGTAGGCATGGGCTGTCAATCCCGGATTGCCAGGTGGGCACTGCTCATAGGCCCACGCATATGCATGCAGCTGATGATCATTGCGTGATCAGGCATAAGTCAGACTTTAGCCATAGGAGTTGATTATACATCTCCATCAGGTGTGATTCCATGCAGCTCGCTACAGTTCCCCCTTGTTTTGTAAAGCATCAGGCAAGAGTATAGGTCTGAGCTCTGTTAAAAATGGAACATGTACTAGTGTTTGTCCAGGTGTCATCCACTCAGAGAACACTAGACCTGTCCGGTGCCGTTTTTACAGAGGTGGGAGTTAGATACCAACCCACATGCAATCAGACTTGCTCTTCTTGAGGCTGATGTATGCTTACCTCAAGTGCAGTGCATAAGCCTCGCATGCTGTTCTCGCTTACATCTCTTTTAAGGTAGATAGCCAAACTTGGAGAGACTGTCCTGCTTCAATAGCCGTGAAGGCCTGAATGATCAAAACTGCATTGCAATGCTGTGAAACCCTTATGTGACAAATGCACCATAGGCATACCAGGGAGGTAAGCACCATTAAGCCTTGTTAGGGCTCTTATTCCCGCCCACTCCCTCAGATGATCCATGGAGTGATCCAGGAAGATAGTTCTTCTGCCAGGCTGGTATCCATGAGTGTGGAATTTGCAGTCACAATCGTCACTCGCAGCTTTTCCAATTGTTCGAATTTACCAGACCAATTACCTAAAAGACAGCTAGACAATTCTTTAAATTTTTCATATCACACAGAGCCCCAGATACTTCCATTTACAGCCAAGCTGAGCCAATTGCCACAGCCGCAGCTGTGCTTGCGGCAGCAGCAAGGGCAGTCAGAACTGGTAGCACAGAGGAGAGGAAGGGGAGCAATCTTGCTTTCCCCTCCCTGGCTTTCCTCTGCCTGCTCCTGTCATTAGAAGTGGCTTTGCCATGATCCCCTAAATAACATACCCCAGCTGCCATATCCCCGTGGCTCATTTATTCTTGTCAGCTGAGTGCATGGAAGACACCTTCTCCCTCGTGCACCTCTTTGGCTTCCCTAGCAGCTCTGCTTCTGCTCTGAAAGGGCCCCGCTTAAAGTATCTTATAGGGAATTTGGGCGTTGTCAATCCGTCTGGCTACTTCCTGCTGAGCGGGGACGTTGCATTCTTAAAGGTATTTACTACAATCTACTGCCATTTTTCCAGTCCCGCTGGGACTCAGGTCACAGCAACAGGGGAGAGGAGGAGACTTCACTTCCCCACCAGGCTGTAAGGTGTGGGGGTACCCTCTGCTGAGGCTGCTCCTCCTCTGCTGCAACCTCTCTATCCCTGGCCCATCCCAGCTTGCGCCCAGGGGCTTCCTTCCTTCTCCATCCCTTCCGCGGGGCTACAGGATCACCCAGTTCAGCCTGTTTTGGCACTGGGTCGGGTGCTCAGGGCAGAGGGCAGCGGGAATTTCTTTATTTTGGTGGCTGGCTTGCAGATTGGTAGGCCTTTTGTTGGCGAGATCCCTGGCGAACCAGGAGCCTGGTCCTATTCCTGAAGACCCTTCTGAGTGGTGAGAGAGATCTTGGCCTGCGGCGGGAGCCAGGAAACGGAGCAGGGCATTTAAGTTAGCGAGGCCCCTGGCCAGTAGGGAAACATGATCCTGTTTTAGAAGACCCATTAGATAGCATCGGTAGAAGGAGATGGGCAGGCGCCAAGACAAGAATTTACCCACCAATCTGAAAACCAACATGAAAACACCATAACCCAATGATCTTACAACAGAAGGACTTGAACACCCTAACACAGAAGAAGTGGAAAAAATTGACTTTATGAAAGCAATAGAGTCCCTTAAACATGTAAAAAATGCCCTTATAGAAATGGATGAGAAGTATACAAAAAGTTTGAAGAAATGAGTAAATATGTAAATGATACCCTGGGAAACCAAGAAAAAACGATCAAACAGGTAATGGAAACAGTTCAAGAATTGAAAACTGAAATGGAAGCAAGGAAGAAAACACAAACTGAGGACCAGCTGGATATGGAAAATCTAGGTCAATGAGCAGAGACTACAGAAACAAGCATAATCGATAGAAGACAAGAGACAGAAGAATCTCAGATTCTGAGGACACCATAGAGAAAATAAATGCACTAATCAAATAAAACAGCAAAGCCAACAAAATCTCATCACAAAACATTCAGGAAATATGGGACACAATAAAAGGCCAAACCTAAGAATAATAGGGATAGAAGAAGAGTCACAGCTCAAAAGCCCAGAAAATATTTTTAACAAGCTTATGGAAGAAAACTTTCCCAACATAAAGAAAGATATTCCTTTGAATATTCAAGAAGCATACAAAACACCAAATAGACTGGATCAAAAAAAAAATCCCCTCGCCATATAATAAAATACTCAGTGTTGCCCCAGACAAGAGGCCAAACAGTGAAGACTTTCGGGAACATCCATAGGTCAAGAACACTCAGGAAAACATCCCTAGTATGCCCTACCCATATCCTGTAATTGTACAAGAACCCGCTTTATGTATGGGTTTGGTATCAAAAAGATCACTCACCCATTATATGTGAGAAAATATAATGAGATAATGGGAACATGGCTATTATGAGAAAGGGAACACAGGTGTTTGATTCTACCACCTCATTCAAGCCTGTAACCCTGGGATTTCACCTCCACCATCTCTGGTTTATCCTTGTGCTCATCACCTGAGAAGAGGAGCCAGTGAGCCCGCCCACCTTTGTCCCTTTCCACACCGAGTCCTCAGAAGGGGTTACGCCTGATGTCCTGACAATATCAGGGCAGAGGATGACCAGAAAGGCCCCGAGGTATCTACGGTGTCCTCAGAAGGGGGAGCCGCACTTCTTCGAGCCATGCCCCACTGACGAGGCATCTGCCCCGTGTGTCTGCCGCAGCACGTTGGAAGAGGAAATGCCCCTGCCACCCACACCTGACTCTGACGCTGAGACAGCATATTCTGCTAGCCTGTCAAGACTGTGCTGCTTCCCAGAGGCACCAAATGCACGGACCCATTATGTTCAACAACAGAGTAGCACCACTGAGAGAGGCAGGAGGAGGAGCCCAGTAAGGGATCCCTGA
>JABTXL010004243.1:3163460-3178807 GCA_025134845.1 Neodon shergylaensis
GGAAGAATTCTCGTCTCGTGGCTGTTCTTTCTGCGGGTCAGGAAGTTTGCCGCACCCATTATGTTCAACAACAGAGTAGCACCACTGAGAGAGGCAGGAAGAGGAGCCAAGTAAGGGATCCCTGAGTCCGTGAATGGGTTCCTCTGGGATCCCTCTGGTTAGACCTCTTTGTTCCTCTCTATTCTTTGAACATCAGGGTACGTATGGGGGGGTTATGAACTCTCCCCCCTCGAGCATTCCCACACGAATGCAGAAGGACCTCCTCCGACACCATACTCTGGGGTGAGACATCCAATCAATAAGGAGCTGACTTGCCACAGTGGTTGCCCAAGAAGCCATGAGGTGAACAAGCACAAAAAACAGCCTACGCCCCCCTCCCCCAACAATCACTCTGCCCAGAGAGGATGGAAACCCCATCCCAGGGGGCTGCCTATTACTTTCTGAGCTTTCACACTTCTGAAAAGGAGGGCAGTGAACAACAGGGCTCATGGACGCCTGTTCAAAGTATGACAACCTGCCCAGCCAATTCCATGGGGTGCGCCCCATCGGCAAGGGTGGATTTGGCACTGTTTTTATGCGGTGCACCGACGCATTCAAATGCTCGTGGCTATAAAATGATGGAGAAGAAACATTTTTGTCTCCTCGACGTTGAGGTCCTCAGAAAACTTTCCCGCCCACATCTCATTCGATTCTCTGAGATTTGAAGTGGAAAATTTCAGTTTCTTTTACAGGAGTATGCGCAGGGAGGTACTTGAAAGAACTCATAATCACAAAAGGCAGGCTTCGTGAAGAAAAGAACGACATTTCGACAGCTAGCGTCAGCCTCAAAGTGCTGCCATGGCAGTCACACTGTTTCATCAAGACCTGATGCCCCAAGACATCCTGCTAGACGCAGAGGGCAACATGAAGCTGGGAGACTTTGCCTTCGCTGCCAGGTGTGGAGCTGGCACTGAGATCGAAGAACGAGTACTCTGTATATAAAAGGCTATAGGCTGGGCTACATTTCTGTCCCAACAGACCAGGGAGCCGATTTCGGTGATCAGTGAGACTCCTTGGTAAATATCTCCATTCTAATTGTTGGTTTCAGGCTTTAGCACAACCGTTTCTGGATAGGCGGCCGGTAACAACAAGCCTCATGACCTGCTTTCCCCAGGAATAAGGACCTAGATAGGCAATTCAATGTGTTGTGTGTGCACCATCAGCCAGGATGGACTTGGCACTGTGGCACTGGCCTCCCGTCATGGCGTTTACATGCTAGCAGCAATAAGAGCAGTGGAAGGAGACAAACGGACATCGTCATCTAGTCATGACTTAAGTGGCATCCCTAAGGAATGATTATGAAGCGACACATCATTCGCCTCTCCCAGATTTTAAATACGCAAAGTTACACTTTCAAAGGGATGGAGAATGTGACGGGAGGAAATTTGAGAAAGCAGATAACTAGAAGAGGGCAGGCTGCCTGAGTGAGGAAAAGGTGCGGGAAATGTTCGGGCAGCTAGTGTCAGCCATATAGGGTTGCCATGACCACAGATGGTACTGTCCATAGAGACTTGAAACCCGAGAGCATCCTGCTTGATGCAATAGGGCAACATAAAGCTGGGAGACTCTGGCCTTGCTTCCAAATGAGGAGCAGACTCCGTGCTGCAAGGGCACAGTGGAACTGAGATCTCCAATGCTCCAGAACTGGTTCTGAGGAAAGGGTATGATGGGAGGAAGGCAGATTATCTGGAATCTGGGTATAATGCTCTATTTTATCCACCACGGGCACCACCCCTTCAGAGGAAGGACCTTGGAAGAGACTTGAGAGTAATATAAAAAAAGGAAGCTATGACACCCCAGCTTACACTTCCAAACACCTTCGTGATCTTATGTTAAAATACTCAGTGTTGCCACAGAGAGGAGGCCCAACATGGAAGACACTTGGAAACATCCATGGGTCAAGAACCCACAGGAAAACATCCCTAGTATGCCCTACCCACATCCTGTAATTGTACATGGACCTGTCTTATGCACAGGTTTGGGATCAAACAGATCACTCACTCCTTATATAAAAGAAAATATTGTGAGATTATGGGAACGTACCTACTATTAGAGAGGGAACACAGGGGTTTGATCCTATCACCTTAGTCAAGACTGTAAACCCTGGGATTTCACCTCCACCATCTCTGGTTTATCTTTGTGCTCATCACCTGAGAAGAGGAGCCAGTGAGCCCGCCCACCTTTGTCCTTTTCCACACCGAGTCTATGTCCTGACAATATCAGGGCAGAGGATGACCAGAAGGACCCCTACACCTCTATGGTGTCCCCGTAAGGGGAGCCGCACTTTGAGCCATTCCCCACTGACCGAGGCTGCATCTTCCCCGTCTGCCGCAGCACCTTGGAAGAGGAAATGCCCCTGCCACCCACACCTGACTTTGATGCTGAGACAGCATCTTCTGCCAGCCTGTCAAGACTGTGCTGCTTCCCGGGGGCGCCAAATATACAACCCTGGTGTGTGTGTGTTCAACAACAGAGTGGCCCCACTGGGAGAGGCAGGAGGAGGAGCCCAGTAAGGGATCCCTGAGTGCGTGACTGGGGATCTTTCGGATCCCTCCCATTTGACCTCTTGTTCCTGTCTATTCTTTGAGCATCGGGGTACGTGTGGGGGGGAGTATGGGTGGGAGGTTATGAACTCTTCCCTCCTGAACATTCCCATATCATTCTCAGTTTTCAGAGCCGAGCCGGTAGACCCTGGCCCTGTGCCTTTACTATGTCTGGACCTCACTTAAAGCAGAGTCACGGAGTGACCCCATTCTGGCCTTTTCCAGAACCAGCGTTCACAACAGCAGACGCCTGATATGCAACCAGGGCAGATGACCACAAGTGCCTCCATGCTTCTCTGCAGGCTCCAGAAGAGCCCCACTTATAGCTATGCCCCTTGAGCAAGGTCAGCTTTGAAGAGTCAAGGGCAGCTGGAGCCCATGATGCCAGTTCCAGCTTTAGTTTCAGCTTAGAAAAGCTCATTTCAGGAACTCCCCGAGGAGCTAGATATCGTGCCATGCTGCCCATTGCTGTGGTTCATTGGCATCCAAGCTCGGTAGGTCTATTATTGCACCTCCCCTCACAAACGTCCTTCCTAAAGCAGAAATGACATGATATTGTCACTGAAAAGGCCACTGAAGCGTCATACTTGCTTAGAGTGCCCGAGAAAATGTCACAGGAGCGGGAAGTGTCTCCTTAATTTTCATTCTCTTTTGTTGTCCAAAGAAGGAGACTCATCAGGCTGACCCCAGCTCCCCCATGATATCGGGGTGAGACTTCACCAGGACCTGTCTGCACAGGACCACATTGACCATCTAGCTTCATGGCCTGCATCCCCTGAATGAACAGCCTGAAAAATCAATTTAAAGTGCTATGCATGACTGGCCAAATTGCCTTTGGCTTTTTCAGTCTGCGTTATCATCACCTAAGAGGCAACCCGATGGCCAGAAAAGTTGTCTACACATCAACAGAAAGCATGGAGAAGGATCTGTGCTACATCTTCATCAGAAACGACCATTCTCCAAAGCTCACAGCATCTGAACCAAACCTGCCTTCTCCACATTACAGTGGCATCGATTTTCACTTAGTAACTGAACGTGGTAGAGAGGATCCTGACGGTTGCAGGAAGAAGAGGCATGAATCAATCTGAACAGATCATTACAGCAATCAGATACTGCCTCAGATCAAAGCTGAAACCACCCACTTGGATACAGACTACAATTTCAAGGCCATTGACATTGGTCTCAATTCTAAGGGTAGATATGGATGCTAGAACTGACCCTTCACTGCTCCCATATTCTAAGAAGAGGATGTAATAAGAATGACGGGTGGAGTTTTGGCAGGATCCTCTCTGAGCTTTGAGCAATGGGTACCTCTGCTGCATAAAATTGTCCCCTTGTTTTTATTTACTTCTCTTTTCCCAGGAAGGAATTCCTCCCAGTTCTCCCCTGGTAGAACCCAGCTCCCCTGTGTTCAGCTGTGCCTGCCCTTTGCATGAGATGCAGCAACTCTCAGAAGCAATGCCCTTGTCACCTGAGCAGCACCTTGATTTAATCTGCTTCCACCTTTGAAGGCGCCACAGGAGAGCTGCAGAATGAAGGCCTGCCTTTCACAGCTCTGCTGCTGCAGCTCAAAAGAGATGTGTACTGCCATCTTCCCGGATTAAATGGCCAGGCCCTCAACCTGTGTAATATTTTCCAGACGGGCCTTCAGGAGGGAGGCAAGGACAGGTTTTGTTTTTTTTTTTTTTTTTTTAATTTATTTATTATGTATAGTGTTCTGCCTGCATGCCAGAAGAGGGCACTAGATCTCATTACAGATGGTTGTGAGCCACCATGTGGTTGCTGGGAATTAAACTCAGGACCTCTGGAAGAGCAGCCAGTGCTCTGTTAACCTCTGAGCCATCTCTCCAGCCTGAGGGCAATATTTTGAGCAGGCACTTAAGTGCAGCTAGAAAGAAGTCCGTGTCCTAGGAGGACCAAGAAACAGCCCCTGCAGAGCAGGAAGGGTCCTCACCAGGAGCCCAATCTCTGTTACCTGATGCCTTCTAGCTTCGAGGCATTTTCCTCTAGTCCCTGAGCAATCACTAAGGGGCTGAAGACCAGGACACATCAGGGAAGGGAAAGTGCTTTCAAGACACTTGATAATTTTCTGCCTTTCGGGAGTCTATTCAGATGATTTTTAGCCAGTGGATTCCCCATGGAGAGAACGGCCAAGCTAGTTTTGAAGAGTCAGACAATGTATTTTTCCCTCTGGCAGGCTTCTTCTGAGTGTGGGCAGGCTTTGTGTCCATCCCACTTGTCCCCCCAGTTCTGACAGACAGCATTTCAATGCACGGGTCCCTGTCCTCTTCAGACTGTGACTCCAGCTTCCTGAAATTTCTTTCCCTTTCACTACTGGGAGTACAGCCTGAACCCAGTATTAAAGAATCCCCAGGACATCGCCTTTTGCCAACCCTAAGGTGGCTCCCTTAACTAAGAATATCTTGCATATCACCATAGAACCTTCATCTGGTGATGGATGGAGATAAAGACAGAGACCCACACTGGAGCATCGGACTGAGCTCCCAAGGTCCCAATGAGGAGCGGAAGGAGGGAGAACATGAGCAAGGATGTCAGGACCACGAGGGGTGCACCCACCCACTGAGACAGTGGGGCTGATCTATTGGGAGCTCATCAAGGCCAGCTGGACGGTGACTGAAAAAGCATCAGATAAAACCGGACTCTCTGAACATGGCGAACAATGAGGGCTGATGAGAAGCCAAGGACAATGACACGGGGTTTTGATCCTACTTCATGTTCTGGCTTTGTGGGAGCCTAGCCAGTTTGGATGCTCACCTTCCTAGACAAGGACGGAGGGGGGAGGACCTTGGACTTTCCACAGGGCAGGGAACCCTGACTGCTCTTTGGACTGGAGAGGGAGGGGGAGAGGAGTAGGGGGAGGGGGAGAAGGGTGGGAGGAGGGGGAGGGAAATGGGAGGCTGGGAGGAGGCGTAAACTTTTTTTTTCATTTTCTCAATAAAAAAAAAAAAAGAATCCCCAGGAATGCATCTCACTACTATTGTGCCCATGTCCTCAACTACAGTGGAATCCTTGACCTGGGGATCATCCCTGTGGGTGGCTATGGAGGCTCTACCAGCCTACTGTCCTGGACAGCAGGACACTTTAAGTTCCTTCTATGATGCCAGTAAACTCCCACTACCCTAGCAAGATAAAAATTACAAGAAAAATGGAAAATATAAGCCAATATCCTTAAAGACATAAAACCATAGGTGCAAAAATTTTCAAAATACTTGCAAACTGAAGGAAGGCATACATCAAAATGATTATCTACTACAAACATTTTGGTTTTTCCCAGGAAATGTAAGTTTACATACTTAAATTTATACATTTAAAAATTACAGAAATTAGTTGAAAGGTGAATATTACACAATATTTTCTACTGAGAAAGGAAAGCCCTTTGACAAATCTGATGATTCATGATAAGTTACCCAAAGAGAGTAGTAATATAGGGGTCGTCATATTTTAACATAATAAAGGTTTTTAGATCACAAACTCATAGACAATGTCATTCTAAATGGAGCAAAACTCAAAGCAATTAATTCCATTCAAATCTGTAAAGAGACAGGGCTGTCCACTATTCCCATTCATTTTCAGCATATTGCTTGGAGCCTGAGAAACATCAGTCATGGAAGATAAATAAATTAAAGGGGTCCAAGCAGCAAAAGAAGAATTTTGTACCATCTATATTTGTAGATGATATTATATTATTCATAAATAAAAAACTAAAACCCCTAGAAATTATTAATGCATCCAGAAGAGTATCAAGGAGATGAAAACTAACAAAAATCATTGGTACTTTTATACCTGTAACAAGCATGCAGAGAAAGTGATCACTTCAACATCCCGTGCACAATAGCTTTAGTAAAGCTTATGATCTAGAAATATAACTAAAAAGGGAGGCAAAGATCCTCTACAAAAACAACTTTGAACTCCTTTTCGTTACTGAGCTCTACATTTTTCTCTGCTCCCCTCCCTGCCTCTCCCCAAATGCAGTCAGCGTGCTACACTGGCAAATTCTTCAAGAAACCCCCAGACTAGCAAAGGAAATTATCTTGATGCTTTTGAGATGTGTGTAGAAACTAGAAATGTCATGAGGAGACAGAGCCCCCTATATGAGGACCACCTCTGCAGAAGTGGCCACATAAACTGAGTTGAACCAACCCCAGCTTGTGGCAGTTAGGGCTTGCCCATCCCCCACAGTTCTGCCCACCAGCTGCCATTCTCAAATGGGGCCTGCCTCTCAGCCTCCCTTTCTCCTTCATTCTCTACCACCAAAGTATCCCCTGCCTCTGAGCAGGACCAATGGTCAAACACATGTCTGTCCTGGGTTACTTTGCATTAATGTCACAAACATCACAAGGAAAGTAACTTGGGATGGAGAAGGGTTATTTGACTCACACATCCTTATCATTTACTGCAACACAAATTCTAGTTGCTCTTAATAAAAACCCAGAGTCAGATATAGGGGTTAATGCTAAGGATTAGGGAAGTAAGGGGTCAAGCCCTAGAGTTCTTATGCTCAGAAAGGAAGGGGATCCTGTCCTGCATTACAGAATGATCCTGCATTACAGACTGCATCTGTCTCCACCAAGCCTCAGACTGCAGTGAGCTCTTGTCTCCTCCCTCCTTAAATTTCTCTCTGCTCAGCCACATCTGTGTAGATCTATGTAAGGGTCTGCAGCAGACTTGCCTCTGAGTCAGTACAAGGAGAGGGAGGGAAAATCAGTGGAAATGTGTGTGGTCTCAAAGGGTGAGGTTCTGTTGGGGAGGCTTTGGTGATCCCTTTGTGACTTGGGAAAGGGAAAACAAGAAGGACGAGAGCACATCTCCAGCTTTGATGGGGACATCTGGGACTTACTTTTCTTCTTGCTATGAGAAGACACCTAAGAAAAGCAACCCAAGAAGGAGGGTTTGCTTTGGCTCAGACTTTGTTGCCACAGTACATCATGGTGGGGAAAGCAGGTCAAAGGAGAGAGAGCAACTGGTCACACTGTGTCACAGTCAGGAGTCCCTGTCAGCTGACTGCTGAGGTTCCAGTGACAGCAACTGGTCACACTGTGTCACAGTCAGGAGTCCCTGTCAGCTGACTGCTGAGGTTCCAGTGACAGCAACTGGTCACACTGTGTCACAGTCAGGAGTCCCTGTCAGCTGATTGCTGAGGTTCCAATAGTTTTCTCAGATTTTCACAACTGGTCACACTGTGTCACAGTCAGGAGTCCCAGTCGGCTGACTGCTGAGGTTCTGGTGAGAGCAACTGGTCACACTGTGTCCACAGTCAGGAGTCCCAGACAGCTACTGCTGAGGTTCCAGTAGTTTTCTCAGATTTTCACAACTGGTCACACTGTGTCCACAGTCAGGAGTCCCAGACAGCTGACTGCTGAGGTTCCAGTAGTTTTCTCAGATTTTCACAACTGGTCACACTGTGTCACAGTCACGAGTCCCAGACAGCTGACTGCTGAGGTTCCAGTAGTTTTCTCAGATTTTCACTGCTGGCGATGCAGCCTGAGGAATCGCTCCACACATAATCTTCAGGGCAGGTCTTACTAACTCAGAGACACCTCTTCCAGAAACACCCTCAGATATGTGCCCCAGATATCTGCCTCGTAAGCAAACCTAGAGCCTGTCATAGTACCCAGAGCAGGTTCAGGTCTGGGAATCCAAGGTGCGCTTAAAGAGAAGAAAAATATTTCACAAAAATCACTTCAGGCCAAGAAACAGGAGGGCTTAACAAGGGGAGGGGAGGGCACAGAAGGATGATCTGGAAAAAACTGTGGACTCAAGCTGAGTCAGCTCCTGCCAGGGGAGATGTAGCTGACACACTGTGGATAATAAATACATCTTGATACTAGAGCTGCCAACTCATTAGAGTCACTGCCACTTCTCAGTATGCAGAACAGGAAGGAAGTAGTCTCTGACAGAGAGGGCAGGACGACTGGTTGGTTCTGCCAACTTTACTCAAATGAGTCACAGGGGAGGGGAAACTCAATAAGAAATTGCCTCCATCACTTTGTCCTGTGGTCATGTCTGTGGACCACTTCCTTCATCACTGATGAGGTTCTACCAGCCCGCTGTGAGGGGCCAGCCCTGGGCAGTGGTCCTGTTTCATATGAGAAACCAAGCTGAGCAAGCTAACTTTACCCCAGGGCTCTTGTCTCTGCCGCTGCTTGAGTCCTTGCCCTGACTTTCCTCGGTGATGGGCTTTGATTGGGATATACAAGCTAAATAAACCCTTTCCTCCCTATGATGCTGTTGGTCATGGTGTGGGACAGCAAGCACATGAATGCTGGCCCCACTGCCATGGAGTGCCCTAGTCCCTTCCTTCAGGAGGAGGAGGTGTGCTCACGATTGGGAAGATGAGTCGGGACAGAGTGGACGTTTTACTTTGGTCTCTCGGTTCCTACCACTCCTTATGAACTAGTTTATGTTTGTCTCAAAGACAGCAAGAGATTAAAATCTGGTTCAGAAGCAAGATCCAAAATAGAGACTCTCAGGAACTATGAGACAGGATTGACTGGAGATGGCTCGAGAAGCAGATGAGAGGGGGCAACCATGTTCTAGAAGCTGTCCTGATCGTCCCTGGTCACTGGTCAGAAGGCCAATCAACACTCAGGATCACAAGAGAGAAATCAGATCTCCTATCTATAAGGAGCTGAGTCGCCACAGTGGTTGCCCAGGACGCCATGAGATGAACAGGCACAAAAACAGCCTAGGGCCCTCTTCTTCCAACTACCACTGCTTCCTAAAGAAGAAAGCAACCCCATGCCCAAGAGACCCCAGGGGGCCACGTCCTACTTTCCAAGCATTCATACTTAAAGTGCCCCCTTCCTCCACAACAGTAGCCCCTGGACCAGGACCAGGACTAACAGGTTCAGGATAGAGAGTGTCCAAGAGCTCCCCATGCCCACGCCCTTTATTCCCCTGGCCCCAAGAATGGAAGACTGTAAACATGGCCTTGACAGAATCTGCTAATGACTCTGTCTCTTTGTGGGACGCCTGTTCAAACTGCACCCATCCTTAAGAAGCCAGACACGGTTTGAGGTTCACAGGATGCAGCTACAAAGGCCGCTGCCACTGGGCTGGTTGGAATTTCTAAACAAATAAGCATCTGTCTGTCTCTCTGTTCCACTTAAGCAGAAGCTGGGGGTGCCAGTTGCATTTTCCTAAGTAGGGGAAAGGTGCCTGTGGCCCAACATGGAGCAATCACTACAGGCTACAGCCTGCTGTGATTGGAACATTTCAAGCTTTTACCTCAAAAATAGTGACTGAGATTGAAGAACGAGTTATCCTGTATATAAAAGGCTGGGCTACATTTCTGTCCCAAAAGACTAGGGAGCTGATTTCAGTGACCTGTGGGACCACATCATTGGCACAGTAACTGGAGCTGTTTATCTGAGATATGGCAAGACCTTTCTGGAAAGGAGGGCAGTGAACAATGGCGTTCATGGACGTCTGTTCAAAGTATGATGACCTACAGTCAATTTCATGGGGTGCGCCCCATCGGCAAGGGTGGATTTGGCACTGTTTTATTGGCGGTGCACCAATGCATTCAAATGCTCGTGGCAATAAAAATGATGGAAAGGAAACATTTTCGTCTCCTCGAAATTGAAGTCCTCAAAAAACTTTCCCACCCACATATCATTCATCTCTTTGAGATTTTAAATGGAAAGAAATTTACGTTTTTGGTACAAGAGTATGCGCAGGGAGGAACTCTGAAAGAACAAATATTGGAAGGCAGGCTTTCTGAAGAAAAGGCAAGAACAACATTTGGACAGCTAGTTTCAGCCTTAAAGTATTGCCACAACCAAAATATCGTCCATAGAGGCCTAAAACCTGATAACATCTGCTAGATGCAGAGAACAAAATAAAACTTGGACTTTAGCCTTGCTATCAGATGTGCAGCTGGCACTGTGCTAAAAGGGTGTTTGAAACCAAAATCTCTAACGCCCCAGAACTGGTACTAAGTAAAGAATATGATGGAAGGAAGGAAGGCAGATGTGTAGAGCCTTGGAGTGGTTCTGTATTTTGCTACCACTGGGTACCACCCTTTCAGAGGAAGCACCCTGAAAGAAGTTGAGGAAAACATTGTCATTGGCAGCTATGACATCCCAGATGACATGTCTGCACATGAAGAAAAACTAATTTATCAAATTTTAACAGTTACCCCAGAGAGGAGACCCTTCATCGAAACCATCATCCAAAACCCATGGGTCAAGAGAGTCCTAAAATAAACATCCAGATCCAAAATTATAGACAACCTATTAATCATGGCTTTCCAAGAAACATCATCTTTGAGTCCCTGAGGAACAGGAAATGTGACAAAATAATGGGGATGTATTGAATATTAAAAGAACTGGCAGACCACAGGCTTCACTCTACTCCCTCAGCCACGTGGGCAGACCCTGCCTCTCCATCATTTCCGGTACCTCCTTCAACAACTGGTCTTTACCTGGAACAAAGCGCCAGTGAGCCCACTTTTGGCCTATAAGGGCAGATGATGGCCAGATGGCCCCCACGTCTCTATGGTGTTCCCAGAAGAAGATCCCCACTTCTAGCCATGCCCCATTGACTAAGGCTGCATCTGCCCCATGTGTCAGCTGCAGACACAATGTGCCCTTGCCACCTGGACATTCTTTGGCTCACAACATTGGGTGTTTCAGGGCACTGATAAGGGCAACCAGGGATTGTGTGTAGAGACTCTGCTGTTGCATTAAAAATAAGCGCACTCTTTAACTTGTGGGTCCCAGCTGCCTTCTCCATAGATGTTTTCTGTGGGCAAACAACCCACTGACATAGTGCATTGATCAGCTAGACTTCCCTGATGCCAAGAGCCTGCACCAGACAGGACACCTGGATCTGCATCAGCTGTGTGTCTCACCAGCGAAGACCTCGTGAACATCTTTTAGCTTGGAGGACACAGTGTTCTCTGCTTCCCTCTTCTTACCTTGTCTTCTCTGAACAGCCATTGCCTGGTCCTAGGGTAAGCCTTGCTAATCCAGGAACATGGGGAGGGCCTATATTCCCACGCCATCTGTGCGGTCTCTCTGCTGTCCTCTCCCCGTGAGCACTCTGTCTCCTGTGACTCACTGTGTGGGTAATTCCTCCCTTTGTCTGTGCCCCATCTTCCTTCAGGATCTATCTGTTCATTGTCAGGGCCTCAGGAAGGTGTGGGCTTGCTTATGTTCAGGGTTCTTGGGAATCACCGTCCTTCTCATCCCATGGTTTTCCACCCTCTCACTTCTCCCTCAGCCTCCTGGTGCAGGTGGACCCCTGGCAGCCATGGTCTCTGTGTGCAGGACAGGAGGCCATCATCGCTAGGTCAGACATCCTCATCTGCATCGTCAGCACCATCTCTAGTCTGGAGGTAAATGGGTGCCGGCCTCTCTCTTCCTCCCCCTGTCACTGTGAACTGTGACAGAGGTCATTCCTTTCAATGCCTAGACCTAGAATTCCTCTGAAGATGGGACTCGGCAAAGGGCCACATGGACATAGGTCCTGTCTTTTTAGATCACTGGTTGTTTTTTAAATGGGAGAAATCTGGGGATCTGGGCTCGCAGGTGAGCACCTGTCTGAGGATGTGTCACAGGGTCAAGAGCGTCTCCCTGCTTTTTTTTCTTTCTTTTTTTTTTCCTGTTATCTCAGAAAGTACATTCCCAGCTTCCCCGTGTTCATCTGTGCTTGGGCTTTCCGTGAGATTTGGCAAACTACCAGGAGCAATGTCCTTGCTACTGGGAAACACCCTGATTTCGGGGACCTTTGTATCAAGTATTATGGTTGCTGAGCCGAGGCGTCTCCTCAAACTGTCCGGATAGGAGCACGGTGACCACCTAGCCCCATGTCTGAACCACCCCCTCCCCCGAAAGAGGGGACTGAAGAGTCAGTTCAAGGTGCTATGTACCATCGGCCAGGGTGCATGTGGATCTCTAGAAATGGCCTGTCGTGTCCTCACTGGTACCTAGGTGGCATAACAGCTGTAGAAATTATAAAGCAGCACCTTTAGCTCATCCCTGCAGAGATGGCAATAGGGTAAATAGTGCAAAATCAGAACGTTACTAGCCTCTTCCACGACAGCACCAACCGTGCATTCCTTCTTTATGACTGAACACACCCCAGGGGGGAGCCTTGTACCAGCTTGTAGTGGGAGAAGGCACACTGCAGGAAGAAAAGGTGCACAAAATATTCAGGCACCTAGTTTAAGCCATCAAGATTTGCCAGGACCTTGATATCGTCCACCAAGGCCTGAAGCTAGATGCAGAGGTCAATTTGAAGCTGGGAGACTGTGGCCTAGCCACCAGATGTGGAGCTGGCCCTGAGCTGCAAGGGAGCTGTGGGACCAAGAGCAGCAATGCCCCAGAACTGCTTCAGAGAGAAGAATACGATGGGAGGATGGCAGACGTGTAGAGCCTGGATGATAGAATCAGGGAGTTTTCGAAAATCTGAAGAAGCACCTGCGTCGAATTATATCAGAGATGGCGGTACCGGAAACCGTGCAACAGCCACACATCATTCACCTCTTCCAATTTTAAATGCAGAAAAATTATACTTTCATATTGATGGAGTATGTGTTGGGAGGAAATATGAAGGAGCAAATATTGGAAGAAGAAAAGCTGCATGAGGAAAAGGTGCAGAAAATATTTGGGCAGCTAGCGTCAGCCGTAAAATGCTGCCCATGACCATGACTTCGCTCAGCGAGACCAGAAGTCCCAGAACATGCTGTTAGATTAGATGTGAAGCTGGGAGACTCTGGCCTTGCTACCAGGTGTGCAGCTGGCACTGTGCTGGAAGGGCGCTGTGAGAACAAGAGCTGCGATGCCCCAGAACTGGTTCCTAAGGAAGGCTACGATGGGAGGAAGGCAGATGTCTGGACTCTGTTTATACTGCTCTATTTTATCAGCACGGGGCACCCACCCCTTCAGAGGAAGCACCCTGAAAGAGACCGAAAAGAATACAAACAATGGCACATGTAACATCCCAGTTCACGTCTCTGGGCAACCTAAATTTCTCATTAACCAAATTTGAACAGTTGCCCTAAATAGGAGACCCTCCATTAGAGATATTCAGCAACATCCATGGGTCAAGAACCCGGAAGGAAACATGCCTAGTAAGCCCAAACCCCCAGATCCTGTTATTGTAGACATGCTCCTTCCCCATGGGTTTGCTGCCGACAAAATGGATGGATGAGATTATGAGGTCATAACTAACATTCAAAGAACTGGTACATGAGGGGCTGGCCATGCACCTCCACCTTCTCTGGTAGCTCCTTCATATATCTGGTCTTCACCTGCAACGAAGAGCCAGTGAGTGACCCCACTTCTGGCCTTTTCAACACCCAGCCTTTTCAACAGCACCTGCCTGATGTCCTGACACCTCCATGCCTCTGTGTGGTCCCCAGAAGAAGAGCCCCACTTCTAGCTCTGCCCCCTGAGCGTGGCTCGGCTTTGGAGAGTCAAGGGCAGCTGCAGCCCATGATGCCAGGTCCAGCCCTGGTTTCAGCTTAGCAAAGCTCATTTCAGGAACTCCCCAAGGAGCAAGATAGCTGAGTGTGCTGGTCATTGCTGTGGTTCATAGGCATTCAAGCTCGGTAGGTTTATTATTGCCCATTCCCTCTGAAACCTCCTTCCTAAAGTCAGAAATGACATGAAATTATCTTCATGCTTTTGAGATGTGTGTAGAAACTAGAAATGCCATGAGGAGACAGAGCCCCCTATATGAGGACCACCTCTGCAGAAGTGGCCACATAAACTGAGTTCAACCCCAGCTTGTGGCAGTTAGGGCTTGCCCATCTCCCACAGTTCTGCCCACCAGCTGCCATTCTCAAATGGGGCCTGCCTCTCAGCCTCCCTTTCTCCTTCATTCTCTGCCACCAAAGTATCCCCTGCCTCTGAGCAGGACCAATGGTCAAACACATGTCTGTCCTAGGTTACTCTGCATTAATGTCACAAACATCACAAGGAAAGTAACTTGGGGTGGAGAAGGGTTATTTGACTCACACATCCTTATCATTTACTGCAATACAAATTCTAGTTGCTCTTAATAAAAACCCAGAGTCAGATATAGGGGTTAATGCTGAGGATCAGGAAAGTAAGGGGCCAAGCCCTAGAGAGTTCTTATGCTCAGAAAGGAAGGGGATCCTGTCCTGCATTACAGAAGGATCCTGCATTACAGAATGCATCTGTCTCCACCAAGCCTCAGACTGCAGTGAGCTCTTGTCTCCTCCCTCCTTAAATTTCTCTCTGCCCAGCCACATCCCTTCCCATCTCCACCTCCCTAGTGCTGGATTTAAAGGCTTGAGACACCCAAGTAATGGATTTAAGGGCATGGACTCCCAAGTAATGAGATTAAAGGTGTTAGCCATCACTGCCTAGCCTCTGGTGGCTCTGAGCTCTGATCTCCGGGCAAGCTTTATTTTTAAAAACACAAACAAAACACTCACTATAATTGACCATCATTGAAGGGAAGTCAAGGAAGGTACACAACCAGAGGGGGAACCAGGAGGTAGGAAATAGAATGGAGACCTCAGAGGAGTGAGTGCTGCTGACAGTCTTGTTTTCACTGACTGACCAAGCCAGCTTCCTCTACCTCCCAGGGCATCCTGCCCAGTGTTATCACAACCCCCAGTGGGCTAAGTCTAACTGGTACAGCTCAGATGGAAAGGTATCCTGGCAGTCAGGACCCCAGCACAACCCCACTGCCACTGGGACTCCTGGGCCTCTGCCCGCCCTCCCTCCCTCCCTCCCTCCCTCCCTCCCTCCCTCCCTCCCTCCCTCC
>JABTXL010004243.1:3178817-3202269 GCA_025134845.1 Neodon shergylaensis
TCCCTCCCTCCCTCCCTCCCTCCCTCCCTCCCTCCCTCCCTCCCTCCAGGACCTGCCCTGTGCCCTCTCAGCTGGTCCTGCTCTGGCTCCTAGAGCCTCTCACCCCCTGGACTCCACTGCCTCACTCCACCACAGAGGCCCTTGGAGGGAGGGCCGGCCTTGCTGGGTGCCATGCAGACCCAGCCCACCTGCTGCTGTGGGTTCCTTGTGGTCCCCTGGTACAAGCTGTCTAGCTGTCCTCAGGGACCTGGTCACTTTAGGACAGACTTTATGGAATTGCTTGGTAGGTTCGAATTACAGAGAAAGCGAATGCTCCAAAGGGAGGGAGAGGCCTCTTTTTAATGGGGTCAAATGCAAAAGCTGAAACTGCCCCCAGGAACTTCCAGAAGTCAGGACTCCTGTGTGTCCCCCCTGTCCTGTCTCTGGGTGACAGAGATATCACTGTAGGTGACTACCCTGGCCTTTGGTAAACAGAACTCGGTCCTTGGTCTGCTTACAACCTATTTTTTTCCACAAATAAAAATGTAAATGACTTCATGATTTTATTAGATGACTGTGATGAAATAAGGAACAATGAAGGTTTAGAAATTAGGCAATTTTGGCAGAAGAAATAACACACTACTAAATAAAGAGTGGTTCACAAGATAACGTAAGGAGAACATCAAAGTATTTCTGTAAGTTAATGAAAGCACACAGCAAAATAACCTCTGGGGTGTACTAATCACAGTCCTAAAAGGAAAACTTGTAAGTGCTTACATGCAGGGAGCCATTACGTCCAGCTGCCTTTACAAAGATGGCGCCTGGCTCCTGCAGGGCTGGAGTAAAATACTCCATTTAGATCTTAGCCAGAATCACTAACTCGAGCATGCTCAGTGTCCTCAGTGTGCCGGACCTATCAGGGAGCTTGGAGTGGCTGCTGAGACACTTTGACCAATAGGAAGCCTGCACGCACTCCAAGTTCCTATATAGCAGCTGCAGTTTCAGGGTTCGGGGCCCCTCGCTTCCTGCTCTCCCCTCAATCAAGTGGCCCCAATAAAAGCGTGATCTGGGAAGAATTCTCGTCTCGTGGCTGTTCTTTCTGCGGGTCAGGAAGTTCGCCGCACTTACATTAGAAAAAAATAGTCTGGTGGTGGTGGAGCAGGCCTTTAATCCCAACCTCCAGAGGCAGAGGCAGGTGGCTCTCTGGGAGTTCGTGGCCAGACTGGTCTACAAGAGCTAGTTGCAGGACAGGCTCCAAAGCTATAGAGAAACCCTGTCTCGAAAAAGAAAAAGAACCCATGGAAAAGACAGGCTGTAGCAGAGTTCAGCTATCTAACATTGAAGCTCCTGTCTGCTCAGCTAGCCTAAAAATCCTAAGTTGGAAACAGGAGGGAATAGCGATTCCTAAATAGTGACCACACTGATGTCACTGAGCAGGAAGCTGTGAACATTCACTGTGAAATGGACAGTTGACCGTAGAATTCAATCACACTCGTCTTATACGGGAACTCGAGCTACACTGGAGTCATTGCCTAGCAGATGGCATACTTAGAGCCCTGTGGCTTGAAACCCAATGTGTTTGATCTGACCTTTTATAATATAGTAATCTCAGATGAGTTATGTTTGGGGAAGATGATAACCAAGTTAGCATCATCTATGATGTGTGTCAAATTAAGCATCATTACTTTTTGTATTCGGAACTACTGTTAAGAATAACCATTGACTGCATATCACATGCATTGTGAAATTTCTAGGTAAAAGATTAGTGATTTTTTTAATGACTGAACAATGATAATGGGCATTTCACCATCTACGAAAGCTACACCTGAATTGTGCTAAGAAAAGGAAATAAAGTCGGTATGTATAGGTAAAAGTCTCTCTTGGAACATGCCAATGAAAGGGAATGCATGGTACTGTTGGGCTGTCCAACGGGAATAAACCATTTATTCTTCTACCTCACCATGGGCGGCAGAGGACAGGAAGGGACAGAGAGAAATCAGAAGAACTATCCAGAGCTTCCAGTGCCGATGTCCACCATGCAGCAGATGTATCAGATCACGTTTTTCTGTCTTGTTCAATCTCCACAACAAGCACACAAATGTGTGGAGGCGAGAATGCAGGAGTTTAAGAGGATTACTGATTGCCCAAGTCGAGCGGGACAAGAGATGGCCAGGCCCAGCTCGGTCCAATTCCAAAACCTACCCCGATTTCCGGCTGCTATAGTACAAATCTGTCAGCGCTTCTCTTTTCCTTGCTTTCTATAGAGTCACGCCAGTATGGTCTAGGACCTGATGATGACAACACGGTGCAGACATTTATTGAGTCCACATTGCATGTCACACAAGACATCGAATCATTATTTCACTAAATGCCAACAAATTAAAAACTGAGACTCAGAAAAGTTAAGGGACCTATCTAAGGTCACTGAGCTCAGACTGGCAACACCAGGAACCCCATCTTATACAGAGACCACATTCTCTGCACAAACTCTCATTCCATTGCCTTTAGCTCCTCAAAAAGTCGTTCAGTCATCAGAATGAGTTCACTGCCTCTGAGTGTGAAGAAAAGCAGAGGAGAATGATGCGCGTTCGGCAGTGCTGTTTCTAATAAACACCTGGCCTTGGTGCACACCCAACATTAAAATCACTTAAAAATGCCAATAATTTCTTTCACAGTATACCACAGTATGATCTCTCTTCTGACTCATATGACATGACGTGTTTCCTTTACCGAGCTGTACTATTTCCTGAAGCCTGCATGTAATCACCACATAATCATAGAAGGCATTTGTGAGAAGAGATCGATTCAAAAGGAGTTTTCCCATCACTGAATCTCAATAATCTAGGAAGCCCAATTAACTATAATACCCATTTGCCAATATTGCAGTTACCCCAAATTTTAGTGATTGGCCATCAAGCCCTAAATTATTTCGACATACAGAATTTTTCTACTAATGCCCTTGGCTTCTTACTGAGACTCAACTGCAATGGATTTTTTAACACAAAACTGGAGGGGCTCCAACAGAATCATTAGCATTAGTAGATATCTAGTCAATGCGCATTAGAACAGGCCCTAATGGACTCCAGAACCCACATGGGTGGTGATTTGGGCCCAGCATGGAAACATCCTTGTGAATAATGCACAGGACTCCACACCTCACTCTCCACTCCTCTGGGCTTCGAACTTCATTTCAATGGAAGATTCCACACTGGAATGCCTAATCCAGAAGAGTGAGTTTGTGTGCATTCAAACACAATATGGAAAGGCTGGGTTAATCTGCCTTCTGCACATAACTTAGTGTTCTCAGAAATAATATTAACAAATTGGACCAAAATAATGGTAATAATAATAATTATTAACAATAATAAGCTTGACTAAATGTTTACTTTCACTTGAAGACAGTTTGCATGCATGGACAGACAGCTGACATTCCCTGGCACATCAGGGTTTTAAGGAATTAGCTTGTTTATGATTAATTAATGAACACTTTCATGAACATGATCACAGCGAAACAAAGGCCAGAAGGTACGCTTGGACGCTCTGATAGGTTTGTCTGAGACTCTGTGGGGATCCCTTGCTTGGCACAGTTACCTGTGTCAAAGAAAGCTGTGACAGTTTAGGAGGCAGCTACACCTCCAGGTTAAGAGGTGCACTTCCTGCCAGTAAACCTCAAGATTTAACAAAGCCATTCTACAGGACACTGTTGTCATCTTGCTGTTCCCTAGAACATGGGTCTATCTTTTTAAGTATCCTAAACATTCCCTGATCTTGTTGTTTGTGTGTTCTTTGTTAAGTCGGTTGCTCTTTCTCAAAGACAGTACTCTGAACTGCACTGCTGCAGCAGTTCAGGAGACTGATGCACAGAGCCCCACAGCTTCACAGCTCACATTTCTCTACAGCAGCTGCAAGGTTCAGCATCCTACGAACTGAACACCCAAACCTCCATTTATAGGACCCGAAGCACTCAAGGTATTGAACAAGAGGTCTCAAGGTGTCTGTCCCACTTCCTTTAGGTTTGCTACGTTAAACAACATCAGGCACACATCAAGGTTTCGGCGATTCTCAAAGCTATCTTACTAGTTAAACACCTAATACCGAAGCGCTTTAAAAATAACAACGTGGTGGCCGCAGGACCCCCGATGGTGGTGATGACTGGGTGTCCCCTTGCGGTACACTGTGGGTGCAAAAGATACTAGTGGCAGAGAGGAGGAACCCAAATTAAAGGCTTGGGAAGGTCCACAAATGAAGCCCAGATCCTGGGGAAGAAGTGGCCACTCTCCGAGTGATGTCCCCCTCCATCCCTGGTCCACAGTTCGCCCAGAGGTGGCAGCTGCCTGGAAGGTGCTGGAAGCATGGAGCACGGGTGGAGGCACTGAGCCTAGGGAGCCTAGGCAGTGCACTGGGGTGGGGGGAGACAGAGAAGCACACTCACCAATGCTGCTGAAACTCTCTGACAAAGTTCTTCATCCTACAGATCTTCTGGCTGGGCTGCAGCTCAATGAGGTCATACATCTGAGTGGCACTGGCTCCAGTCACCTTTGTGAAAGTGGTCCAGAGCGCAGCCCAGACAAGGACAGGCTCTTTTGCCCTCCTTTGTAAGGCAGAGCCGTGAGGCCGCAGCACAGGTGGCAGCGGGAGACTTGAGCCACAACTTCCCAGCCTGAGGCGCAATGCAGCACCAGAGCCACTGACTCCTCTGGCCCAAGGCCTGGTGCGCGGGACCCAGGCGCGATCCCCGCTGCTGCCATTCCGACTCCGAGGCCTCAGCTGCCCTCTCTCTCTCCCTTGACTTGTTCTTTAAAATATTTAACTTACTTATTTTTAGACTGTTGCATAAAGTCCTTCTCCTAGTTTCTCCAGTTTTTCATAGGAATCAGCTTTTCCAAACTTGGGTTGTTGGCTAAACACAAAACAGTGGCAAAACAAAACAGATTGTTTCAGTACCAATTTGGTGACAATGAATAAGTAACATTTTCTGATATCAGAATATTTTTAAAACAAGGCAATAAACAATCATTATACAAATTCAGAATATACAAACACACGGAGAATTATATTTGCCCATAATCTAACCAAGGTAGAACTGTAAATATTTTGATATAGCATCCATCACCCAAGGCTGGCTATCTTGCTGGATATTGTTTGTTAACAGAGATGTCGTCACATTCAATGTACATGCTTTATGACCTGTGTTCTCACATTCAATGTGTTATGAACATTTTCCATATTATGGCACAATATTCTAAATTATAATTAATAAAATAGTATATGCAAGTCAAATATATTCTGCCCCATGTTTTTATACATCCCATTGATGTAGAATAATTGTTACCTTGTTTCACTAGTTGAGAAGGGACCAAAAGAAGAAAATTTTGTGATACATGAAAGTTGCACAAAAATCACATTTGAGTATGCACAAAGTACTATAATGGTCATCTTATCTATGACTTTCTAGTTATAATGAGACTGTAGTTACTACATGTATTATACAGCTGCGGATGCTGGGAATACTGTGTTACTCTACAGCAAATCATGACTGTATAACACTTAGTCAGAAAGTACTCCTCCAATGTATTTCATCAGTAAATCACATAGATAATATAGACTATTAGAGATAACTGATCATTCACAGGTCATAAAATTGTTAAGGACTAACCATGAAATCGAGGAGTGTCTGCACCGCAAAGGGGACGAGCATCAGAGTGGCGAGATGACTGACAGAATGATGTAGGAGGGTCTTCTGTTTTGTGTTAATTTCATTGGTTAAATAAATAAACTGCCTTGGTCTTTTGATAGGGCAGAAAATTAGGTGGCCGGAGTAGACAGAACAGGATGCTGGGTAGAAGGCAGCGTGGCAGACGCCATGGCTCTCCTCTCCGAGATGGATGTAGGCTAGAATCTTCCCGGTAAGCCACGACCCCGTGGTGATACACAGATGACTAGATATGGATTAAAGCAAGATGTGAGAGTTAGCCAAGAAGAGGCTAGATATAATGGGAAAGGCAGTGTTTAAATGAATACAGTTTCTGTGTAATTATTTTGAGTAAAG
Organism: Neodon shergylaensis; assembly: GCA_025134845.1. Taxonomy (NCBI): domain Eukaryota; kingdom Metazoa; phylum Chordata; class Mammalia; order Rodentia; family Cricetidae; genus Neodon; species Neodon shergylaensis. Next base: position 3,184,846 of record JABTXL010004243.1, read on the forward strand.
CTAGCTGGGAGCCAGGCGGCGGGAAGCGGCCCGCCACTCCTTTTACAACAACAGAATGGGAGAAAATCTTTGCAAGTGGATATGTGGTAGAGGATTAACATAGGCAATAAAGAAGGTCCCAAAGAATTAAACATGAAAACCCATCTAATCAATAAATAGGTGAATAAATAGAACTGTTCTCAAAGGGAGAAATTCAGACAGCCAGTATGTGGAAACTGTTCAATACCCTTAGCCATCAAGAAAATGCAAATTAAACAACACTGTGATGCCATCTCACCCATAAGACCGGCTGTCACCAGGAAAACAACATGACAAAAATGCTAGAGATGTTTCATGCTCTTTTACGCTGGTGAGAGTGTAAGTTTTGCTTAGGAAGGGAGGCACTCACAATACACAAGATGAGCAGCAGATTAATTTGATGAGAATATGGTCCATACACACAGTGGAGTTTTATTCAGTCATAAAGAAGGTGAAATATAGCACCTTCAGGAAAACTAATAGAGATTTTCATTAACATGATAAATCTGATGTAAAAATAAAAATGATAACATAAGCAACACAAGTCAGACTTAGAAATACATGAACCATATTTTCTGTCATATATGGACACATACTTATGTGTGTGTGTGATCCCATATGTAGGACATATACACACATGAAATAAGAGAGACTATGATGAGGAAGGAAAGGGAATAAATGGGGGAGGGCAAAGAGAGAAAGAAGAAAACACAATGCCCCATACTTTCCCTCATATGCAGAATCTAGACTTGGTTACACACACGTGAAAGCAGAGGAGAGACTACTTACAGGGAGAAAGTTGTACACTGAGGTTGCAGGGGAGAAGAGCAGGGAGGTCAAATACAGAAAGTACAATGATACAGATGAATGACAGATCACAAAGAAGCCCATGACTTGCATTCCAACTGTAACAATTAATTAAAAATGAAAATACTAAATATGTTCTCTTGTCCCCTGACCACACCAAATGCAACACAGTGACTAAAGATACATTCTTCAAAACTAACAGTTCATGATCTTGAAAAAAGAATTATCTAACCAGACATTCTGAGGAATAATGCAATTGGGAGTAAAATTTCAGAGAAATGACCCTAAAGCCATGAGAAAACTATTAGATTAAAATAGCAGAAACATGAGAAAGGTAAGGGGAGACTTAATTTTATAAAAACAGAAAGGACAGATGAGAATGAGGTCACTGAGTTAGAAGGGCCAAGCAAAGACTCGCCCCAACATCTACAGAAACGACAATGTACAATTACAAATGGCCAACAAGTATTTAAAACTGCATTCAGCATCCCTAGTCATCAGAAAAATGCAATTAAACCTAAGGGTATAACCATGGCTTTTTTCTTAACAGTTTTATTTTAATGAAAATATAATTACATCATGTCTTTTTGATGCAATCTACAGAAGCAAGCGAACAAAATAGAATAAACTGGCAGGTTTCTCAAATAAAAACATGAGTACAAATCCTAAAGTCACAATTCACAAAAGATGAAACCATGAAAGAGAAGCATGGAGTTTAACGGGGAGAAGAACTAAAACTCTTAGAACAGCGGTACCAGTGAAAAGGTAAGGATGACTTTGAAGTAACTGTATGATCATTATTTAACCAGCATAAAAAACATTTAGTGAGTACTGAATGAGAGAAAAGATATAGTTGAAACAGCAATAAACTCGGGTTTGAACAAAATTCTCACCAGACCCACTTCAAGGAGCGACTGCATCTACATAGAAAAGTTAATCAGAGATAACAATGGCTGCAAAATGGACAGGAATATTTTATAAAGTTAATAAAGTGATTTGGCTGGGTGTGGTTAGCCCACAGAGACAGACATGGGGGGCTCTCTGTAAGTTTGAGGCCAGGCTAGTCTACATTGTAAGTTCCAGGTCAGAGTTATGTAGAGAATCTCCTTTAAAATAAAAACAGAGGCAACGATTTGTATCCCTAGTACTGCAGTAGTTAGTGTGTCCAATGAGAGATATGCAGACATTGAGAAAATCATGTTGAGAATTCTTGAATCAATTAGAACAGAGAGTGGACACTAACTCCAAAGTCACAAACTTTAGTATTTTCCTTATGTCTTAAAGTATTTGCTATCTACACAAGATGTATACATCTTTTTATTTATTTATTAGATTTCTGTCTCTTCCCCGCCACCGCCTCCCATTTCCCTCCCCCTCCCCCAACCAAGTCCCCCTCCCTCATAAGCCCAAAGAGCAGTCAGGGTTCCCTGCCCTGTGGGAAGTCCAAGGACCACCCACCTCCATCTAGTAAGGTCTAGTAAGGTGAGCATCCAAACTGCCTAGGCTCCCACAAAGCCAGTACGTGCAGTAGGATCAAAAACCCATTGCCATTGTTCTTGAGTTCTCAGTAGTCCTCATTGTCCGCTATGTATCTCGGACTCGCTGAACATAGCGGACAAGATGTATACATCTTAAATAGAGGAATGAAGGGGAAATACAAGAATGGAAGAGGGAAGGAAAGGGGAATTAAACAAGGGATTCTCAAAAAAATACACCAAGTAAATCATCATCAAATAAGGATAAATTTAGGCCCAACTATATCAAAGATTACAATAAACATAAGTGAACCACCTTTGGCAAATAAAAGTTCACAGATTTCTGATGTGGGGGATCAACAATGTGCTACTGAAAAGATTCAAAAGTAGAATAAAGAGTGTATCTGAACATAAAGAAGGGGGAAACCCTACCATTTGGAATTGAGTTTTGTACAGTGTAAGGTGTAGGAATTGAGTTTCATTCTTTCCATGTTAACACCCCAGGTTTTCAGTCCCAGTTAGTAATGTTGTTCATCAACAGATGAACGGGTAAAGAAAATAGAGCATACACACCAAATGGAATTTTATTCAGCTAGACACAAAACTGACGTCATGAGATTGGTATGAAAGTCAATGAAACTTGAAATTTTGTACTGAGAGAAGTAACCCAGGGACAAAAAGACAAACGCTGCATATTCTCTCCCACGTGTATGTCCTAGCTTCCCTCCACTCCTCAGTTCCATGTGTTTAACGTGGAGAACCTCTAGAAAGCAGAAAAGTAGAGAGGAGACATTGCACAGGGCAGGACACCTTAAGGAAGAGGGGCAGAAGGGACATATATGAGCACAGAAAGGGTGGGAAACTTGGGGCGCACAGGTTCAAACAGAAGGTGGGAGAGACAAGAGGGTGGGTGAAGAGATAGACAAAACAAGGGAGGTATGACTCACACTGAACTCTTTCAGGTTGGCCTTGACGAGGAGCAGCAGGCGGTTGCTCTCCTGGGTCTTGGTCTCAGTTTCTGTCAGGAGCTCCTCTGCCGCCTGCAGTTCTTCTCTGTGGTTTGAAAGGAAGCCACTGGCTGCCTCCTTCAATACCTTCAGCTTTTCCTGAGGCTTCTGGAACCTCTTCTGAATTCATGACAATAACTCTTTAGCAGCCCTGATAAACAGAAATGGTTCACTTAGGAAGTAAAATTTGGGTCTTGAAACCCTAATAAGAGATTTTTCAAATGATCATAGTTCCTTCTAGGAATATAGAGTGACTTCTTGTTTGGTCTTTTGTTTTTTATTTATTTATTTCGGCAGGTCTTGACTATACTGCTTAGGCTGGTCTTTAACTCAAAAAAATTCTCCTGCCTCAGCTTCCTTCATTGTTACGATTGTAAGTGTGAATGACCAAGCTTAGCATGGATCCTGACTGCTCAAGACTAGAAGTAATTTTTTTCTTTATATGTTTTGTGTGCATGTGCGTGTAATGAGGGAAGAGATGTATAAGGGCCATGTCAAATCTGCAGAGTTCAGAGCACATTAAGGTCTGGCCCTTACCATACTTGCATGGATGCCTGCATGCCCAAAGAGGGCATCAGATCCCACTATAGATGCTTGTGAGCCACCATGTGGAAGCTGGAAATTGAACTCAGGACCTCTGGAAGAACAAACAGACAGTGCTCTTAACTGCAGAGCCATCTGAGCCACCATCCAAAGGTCCTGAGTTCAATTCCCAGCAACCATATGGTGGCTCACAATCATCTGTAATGACATCTGGTGTCCTCTTGAGGAAGAGACCTGGTCAGTCATCCTCATCAACATGGACAAGTTCAACAGAACCACCATATACGGGCTGCACATGCATGCCTCAGCATCGACAGGGCTAGACGACCTCACGCACTCCTTCCCACACTTCCCTGCGGTTCCTTGTCCTTTTCCCCATCTGAACGCACAGCCTTAAAGACTCTCAGTCATAAATGCTGAGAATCCTGGGAGTTGCAGTAACATGGAATCCTGGGAGTTGCAGTAGGTCCCTGAAGATGGCAGTGGTCTGGCACTGAGTGAATGACTGGCATGTGCGCCAAAGCTGATTACCCAGACTGAAGCACGGAGCATGAATTTTATAATAACTATGATTAGTAATATGATGACAAGTCATTCCTGCAACAACCTATGACATTGGAAGAGGGATTATCTCAGAAACTAGAAAGTGAAGGCTAGAAAATACATTTTCAATTCCCCAATGTTTAAAATAAAGGCCCCCTGAGCCATAACTTCACTTATAGATGGAAGAGAGAAGTATAGAATCTGATTGACAGTTGCATTCTAAACAGAAAGGGAGATGCAATTATAGAACCGGCAGTCCCAGAAGATCCAGCCAGTTGGGAGGGAGAGGGGCTGGCCCTGCCTTCCCTGCTTTGTTTCAAATGCATTCCCAAAAAGTGAACTCTTCTTAAGTGGTTTAGAAGCTCTGGTGGGCACAAAGGCTCTACTGTCTCTCTGGGTATCCCCAAATCCTGCTATCACATTTTCACGTGGGGCTCACATCTGTCTGCTGAGTGACCAAAGGGTGGTGTGAGGAAGGGGACTCCCACAGGTGGCTTTGGATCTCTAGGACGACCAGCAAGGGAATCTACGTCTTACTAAGGTCCTTCATAGGCAAGGATTTTGTCCTATATGGGGCAGCAGCAGGAGACAGAGCTGTCACTCTTGCTGGCATAGCTGGGCACTCTGTGGTCTTGTTACCTGCTCTGGCATCTTGCTGCCTTCACAGCATTCAGTTCGGTTTTCTTGGGCTTGTCCGGACTCTCTGAACCAACATTTGAGTGATTGTATCATGAGATCTCATCCCAAACCCTATCCAACCAAGCCCTTCCTTTTAAGTTCCACCCAAGCAAAGCAGCAGGCCAAAGATATGTACAAGGGAAAAAGGAATGATGAACCTAATGTGTGAGTTGCTGGGGAAAAGTGTACAGTGCCTACATTAGCATCCTTGTGGAACTGATCTGGAACTGAGCACTAGGGAGCCTCCACGTGCAGATCCTGGGACTAAATTATCTGGTCCTACTGTCTACTCTGGTAATCTACTGTCCTGAAACCCAGACAGGCAGGGCTGAGTCTGCATGGACACATACTGTAAACGCAGCTTTCAGGAGGTTGAGAAAAGACAATTTTAAGTTCTAGGCCAGCAGGGATACAGTGGGTCACTGCATCAAAGGAGAAAGAAAAAGAGGAGAGGAAGGAGGGGGAGGAAGAATAGGACAGGAAGGAGAAGAAAAAGGAGGAGGGGGGATGGGACAAGAAAGGGAAGAGTGAGGGCAAGAACTTGTAGTATAATATAAATATCTATATGAAAACACATAGAAATATGGAAAATAACAGAAAATGCTTGCCCAAAGTATCTGTCACATGATAATTTACAATAACAAAATTCACAAACACTTGCGATGCTACTAGAAAGAATAGAGCATGAGCGAGTCTTGTGTAACTGATTAAAATAATCCTCAACCTACCTGACGGAAAGACAATGCCAGCTACCAACCATGTAGAAAAAGCTAAAATGGGGCCAGGAAGGAAACTGCAAGCTCTCAAGTCTACAAACAACCATTCCCTGGGGCTGCACACTGTGCAGTTCTATGAGGGCTTGCAGGACCAAGCTCTGTGATTCTGACAGTGTCTCTCTGTCCCAGAGTTGATTGTCTAGGTGTTCTTCATTATTCTTCTTGACAGACCACCCTGTGTGTGATCTACGTAACAGTTTACTATGCTCTTTGGTTTGCAGGAGGTGAAATTAACCTACAAGTCACAGGAAAACAGAGCCTATTGCACAGTACACAGAGATGGACTATACTGGTTTCCCTGATCTGTTTTCTGTATATGGAGGGGCAGGTACCCATCCCTTCATTTCCTGGACAGCTGGGCCTCTCTCCTCCCTTACAATATTAATTCTCAAAGATCATTCTCCCCACAATTTCCCCTCTCCAGCAACCAAATGCCTGGTTCTCGTTGATGGTAGTTTGAACAGTGCTCAGGACTTACTTGAGTTCAAGGGTAGCATTTTGGTGCGACTATGTGATATTCCTTTTCTTTGTAAGTTCCAGCAGAGGACAAATGCTCTGGTGCATGCTCTGAAGAGCAGAAATGGGTGGCTGGACGCCCCCACGTGCGGTCTCATTCAACGCTGCCACCTTTTCCATGATGTCTACAGAGAAGATATGTCACTAGGTAAGCCTCTACAAGGTAGACAGTAGGGATCCCGGGCATTTCAGGGTCCCCGTGCTATGGAATGGTCCAGTCCCTTGGCATTAGAAAGCCCAGCCCAACACTGTTCATGTGCTTCATAAGGCGATCGTGACTCTTTCTACCAACAAAGCACAAAGTCCCCAAAGGAGAGCCCCGTCCACACTACCTTTGATGTTGGCATACAGCTGCTCAATGAATGTGGCCAGGGCTCGAGTCCCATTGACAGTTCTTGTCGGTCGTTGCTTTATTCACCTGCTGTCGGCTTGCTAAGACTCTAGTGAACTGACAGGGCAGGAAGGACTAGGTTAGTGAGGTTTAATATTATATGAGCTTCTGAACACAAGCTGTTGCCTCTTTAAAGAGACAAAATATATCCAGATCATAAAAATGACACAATCATGCATACTAAGGTAAATATTTCTAGGCTCAAATTTGACGGACTGGATACTGAAATCACCTAAGACACACTCACTGTGAGAAAGGATGGTTTATTTTTACAAGCAGTCTAGATGACTAGCAAAGCTTGTCTCCAACTATGAAAGCCTTAAGACATTAGCACCCAAGTACAGTCACGTGTCACCGAGTGACGAGAAAGGACTCCTTAGGAGATATACCGTTGTCATCCATATACACTGTGTGCTTCCTTACACTAAAAGGCATTGCGTACTTACACCTAAGCCAAATGGTACTTCTATGTGTGCAAGTATAACACACACATTAATGTGCAGTCCACTGCTTTGCTCCTTGGGCCATGAAGAATACAATCATGTATGATTACAGCAAGCTGCAGAGAATATGATAAAATCCAGGAACTCAATGAATAAGGGATGTATGAGCCTGGTGGTAGAGCAGGGATACACTGCCACCAGGGGAAATACCATCCTGTAAACACGTCGGTTGGCAGCAACACCATCTATCACTGTCACTGCAGCAGTATATACTTCATACAAGTGTGCCGGACTTGTACACAGCTGGCGGTGTGGTAGGCTGCTCACACCAGCACACACATGAACAAGGCATGTGCCACGATGTTGGAACAGTTAAGAGTTGACTGAACAACATGTACCTTTCTGAGATGGGAGACCAGAATGTCAGTGTACAGTGCAGGATCTCACACTGACTACCGGAAGTGGAACCTCACTGTCTGGGAGGTTTTAGTTCCTATGAGACAAGAACAAGTTGTCAGGAAGATTGCCTAAGGCCTGAATCTCGCAGCCAGTAGAGCTGTCCACCTCCAGCCTGATCAGTAACATGGGGGTCACACTAGCACCTCCTTAGGAGTGGGAATGAGGCTGTGACCACAAAACTCTCAGCCCTGACGCTGACATAACTACCCTCAGCTGTCATTTCTTTTCAGTAATTTCAGAAGTCAAAAGAAGATTGTGATTGTAATATCAAAGACTATAAAATAACAGGATTGAGCCTGCAGGCATTTTCTCCTTAACACCAAAGAGAAGCTTCTTTCACAATGAGAGAAAAAGTATTTTAATCAGATTACTTTCTAGACAGTATCTGATTGCTGAGGGACCCAAAGTTCTCACTTATATGCAAGTTCTTCTCATATCATCTTTGGTTTCAAATTTCCTGGCGTCAAAACAGTACTTTCTTCTGCATGCATGCATGGCTGTGTTATGTCTGAACATATCGAGAAATCTATAATAAAATATATTTGATAACAGGCCCCTCTCACCGGCTAGAAATCAGAGGATGCTTTGGTGGTTCACACCCTTCCATGAGGTAAACAAAATTGTAGGGATAAGTCCCGCCCCTTAGGGGGTGTGTTCGCCTCGGGCTAATGTTTGCCTATAAATTTGGCGAGCGTGCTCCCAGAGGCTTGCTTCTGCTTTCCTGGTCTTCGCGGAACGGTGGTTCTGTAAGTCTATTTCCCCATTAAAGCTGTCTGCATTCGTTACAATCTGTCTGCATTCGCTTACGCTGTTACACAAAATAAATTCCCTACTGAAATGAAATCCAAGCTAATTCTATCTAGGACCTAAAACCATCAGATTCAACAGGCATGAAACCTGCAAGTCAAGGACCAGTAAGTACCAAAGCCATACCACCTTACAAACCCCACGATGACTGGATTTAGGAAAAGGAGGAAACCTCAACCATCTTTTAGTTCCCCTTAGGTTAAGGAGAGAAGGCAAGCAGCTAAGCAAACCATGCGTTTCTTCCTTACCATGCATGGCAACTGTGAACCTTTTTCACTACAGAGGATCGTGGGGTTAGAACCATTTGATGATCGACATCTGGGGCCTCCTGGAACCCACCAGATGGAACCCAAAGGCTCTCAAGAGCTGCCCTGTGATGTGGGAGTCCCCTCTGTGTGCTGTGATTACCATTAATGAATAAAGAAACTAAACTGCTTTGGACCTATAGCAAGGCAGAACTTAGGTAGGTAGGGACAGCTAGGCTGAATGCTGGGAGGAAGAAGGGCGGAGTCAGAGAGAGGCCATGGAGCCTCAGCAAACAGACATGCTGAAACTTTGCTTGTAGGCCGTGACCTCTTGGTGATGCACAGATTAATAGAAATGGGTTAAATTAAGATGTAAGAGTTAGCCAGTAAGAAGTTAGAGATAATGGGCCAAACAGTGATTTAATTAATACAGTTTCTGTGTGATTATTTCGGGTCTAAGCTAGCCAGGTGGCCAGGAAGAACAAGCAGCCAACAGCCCTGGGAGGCTGGAGAAGACCTGAAGGCTCCAAGGGCCTGCCCAGGGAGGTTGATAGGAACCAAAAGGCTTCTGGGGGGCTGCCCTGGGAGGCTGGAGGGGAGCTGGGGTTTTTTTTGTTTGTTTATTTTTTTGCAAAGAACTTACCTCCTTCTGCAGGTTTTCTGTTTGTTCTGCAACACCTTCAAGCTGAATTTCTGCCTGAATCTTCTTAGCATTGTCTTTTAATAAATACCTCTAAGGGGGAAAAAAAGAAGCAATATTACATTGTTTACTGTATCATATTAAAATATTCCATTCTTCAGAGAATTATGGGCTAATTGCTTTTTGGTTTACAGAAAGACATTGTAATTGCTTTTCTTAATTTATTAAAAATTTCCACCTCCTCTCTTCTTCCCATTTACCTCCCACTCCCTCCACTCTCCCTCCCTCTCCAGTCCTAAGAGCAGTCAGGGTTCCCTGCCCTGTGGGAAGTCCAAGGTCCTTCCCCCTCCATCCAGGTCTAGGAAGGTGAGCATCTAAACAGACTAAGCTCCCACAAAGCCAGTCCATGAAGTAAAATCTATCCTCCTGGATATTGGAAGTAGGCAAGATTTCCAGGCAAAAGTTCGGCGTATGGGGGTGGGGGTGGGGTGAAGGGGAGATGGGGAGAGAGAAGAGAGAAGGGGAGGTTTGGGGAGAGCTTGGGGGAATGGCATGGTTGAGGTGGAGGAAGGGTGGATATGGGAGCAGAAAAGAAGATATCTTAATTAAGGGAGCCATTTTAGGGTTGGCAAGAGACTTGACTCTAGAGGGGTTCCCAGTTGTCCAAGGAGATGTCCCCAGCTTGTTCCTTGGGCAGCAGAGGAGAGGGTGCCTGAACTGGCCTTATCCCATAGCCACACTGATGAATATCTTGCATTATCAACATAGAACCTTCATCTGGCAATGGATGGAGATAGAGACAGAGACCCACATTGGAGCACTGGACTGAGCACCCAAGGTCCAAATGAAGAGCAGAAGGCGAGGGGTGCGTCCACCCACTGAGACAGTGGGGCTGATCTAATGGGAGCTAACCAAGGCCAGCTGGACTGGGACTGAATGAGCATGTGATCAAACTGGACTCTCTGAATGTGGCTGACAATGAGGGATGACTGAGAAGTCAAGGACAATGGCACTGGGTTTTGTAATTGCTTTTAATAGTTACTTAAAAGCAAAAGGGCTCACTCATTCATCACCAACTGTCAATGACAACAATGTTATTTCTTGCTATCACTTTCTGGGTTGCTCTCATAAATTCAAACTCTGGTCTAGTAAGCAGACTCCGAACAGATGGCATCATAGACCAAATACTGCTTGGTTTCAGGGTCAACGTTATAAATATATCAATACACAAAAAAGTACTTACTAAGAAAATTAAAACGTATTCAATAAGGAAAAGACTTTTAAGATTATTTGTAATTAAGTGTTTAATTCATCCCAACAACCTAACTCTTGTTTAGCTATGCAAATCTTTCACAGCGCTATGAAATAGCTACATTACTATTTAGGAAGAGTGTATTTACCTTGTTCAATTTCACTCTGTTGGTAAAAAATAGAAACAATTCAGTTCACATTCCTGCTCTCCAGAGAGTATTGGATACGAACACAAAGCACTGGATGCATTGGATACGAACACAAAGCATTGTTAAGGGGATGGATGAATGGACTACATTAGAGTAAACCATTCAAGGTTAGTTACAGTCTGAACCAACTATGCACTTCATCTGATAAATTCAAAGTACAGTACTATCCCTGGGACCTAACTGGCAGTATAATCATGTATTGACTGTGTAGATGATGGCTGGAGCAGATATTAGAATATCTTTTTCTTTCCTTTCTTTTTGTAGGATTTTCTTAATGAATGCAGAATCACCCATCTTTTAAAAGCACATTTTGCTATTTGATAAAAAGTAATATAAAAATATTTCTTGGAGTCCATAAGCTCTTTCTCAGCACCAGTGTGAGTGTGTGTATGGTAATGTGTGAGTGTGTGTGAGCATGAGTCTGTGTGTGAATGTGAGTGTGTGTGAGTGTATGTGAGTTTGAGAGTGTGTGTGTGTGAATATGAGTATGAGTGTGTGTGAATGTGCATGAATGTGTGTGAGTGTATGAGCATCAGTGTCTGAAAGTGAGTCTATGTAAGTGTGATTGTGAGTGTGTGTATGAATCTACGTGAATGTGTGACTGAGTTTGTGTGTATGAATGTGTGTGAATGTGAGTGGGTGTGTGTATGTGTGAGTGTAAGTGTGTTGGGGGTTGAGCATGCACAAGAAGAGCCTCTTTCTGTAAAATACTTTTTAGTAATGATCATCCATTGTCTTACTGCATGTCATGGTGGATAGATTATTTTAAATTGTAATATGAAGGTAAAAAGTATAATTTAGCAATATTTTCCACTTAAATTAACATTCCAGAGAAGGGTACTGTCTATGATTCAATTTCTTAACTTTACTCTTCTTTTGGTCAGATCTTTTGACAAAACATAAACAAAAGATTGACCCTTTGAGACTTTAACCATCTTCTAATGAGGAAGACTATTTGTATATCCTTGAACTCCAGTTAAAATAGCAACACATAATAGAAAATACTCATGTTTGGCATAAACCAGCACTAACGAGGATACGGGACAGATTTACTCCTAGTATTTGTATCTGGATAGCTTTCTCAAATACCTAAAGGTCTGTCTAAGAGGAAGGAGGGCTGCTGCTGACTTCTAGAGAGTGGGACAAAATCCGTGGGCAGAAAGTCCAAGGAGGTGTCCATGAAGCAGCTCCATCAGAGCTCCCCAGAGACCCCAGTGAGGTCTGGGATGAGGAAACTGTCACTTGACACCCATGGGGGATCGAAAGGCAGGGCAGACAAATGACCACCTCCATACTCCTTCTCTCTCAGAGACAGGTGTTTCTATCCACCATCTCCACATCCTTAATACCTACCTGGAAATATTTAGTTGTGTTTTCCAGACTTGACAAAGTCCCATATGGAGCAGAGGAAACGCCAGTGAGGTTCAGAGACAGAACAGCGTCACCAATAGTATCCAGGTCATTCTGCGAGGCGCCCAAACACTCATCATCAAAGCTTGAAGAGAAAACAGGGAGAAAACAAAAGCTAACACAAATATCCTTTGAACACTGAGCAACTGAGTCACGGTGTTATAAAGAGAGCACACAGTGGGGCTCCATGCACCACACACCTCATTCTCACTCCAGCCGCAGAGGAGCTGCAATTCTCCTATAGTAACAGAAACTCAGCAAAGTCACAGGGAAAGGAGGAGCCGAGCCTCAGAGTGGCTGAGGCATCATGCCTTCTCACCACTTGAACCTTTACAGTGCCACCGCTCATCTAGAATTGGGCCTGGCTACAGCTGTCTCAGTATCCCCTCCAAAGTCCACCCCCACAGTCTCAGTGTGTGCCAGTACTTTCTCCTCCAGCAGAGAGCAGGGAAGAACACACCTGAGGGAGTGCTTGCTTATAACAGTCACAGAATGAAAGTAAAAACCTTTCCCAATTCCCTGATACCCACTTCTTAGGAGACCTTGCTATTCCCTCACTATTGGCTTGGCTGCAGTGCACAGGGCTCCGCGTATGATGCAGCCAAGGAGGAACAAGAGCAAAGCAGAGACCCTGCGCAGCTGGTCACCCCTGATCTAGCAAGAAATGATAGAGCGAAAAATCGCTACCAAATAAATATTTTTTTAAAAACCTATTTTTATAGACTCTTTGCAAATAGAACACATTCGAGCCCTTTCATTTAAAAGTTTTATTCCTGCTTCATCTGCTAAAGATAGGTATGATTAGGATCTGCTCGATCTCTCAAATATATCTCCCTTCCGAAGAACTATCTGCAATTTCTTCAAAAATAAACTGTAATAAATACTCATTTCATCAACATGGCACAATACAGACAAGGACTGAGTACTAGATGATGAGCTAAGATGGAAACAGCTCTAGGCGCTGGCCCTGTAGATTGTCAACCCCAGCATGACGAGCATGAAGTGCTTCCCTTAGCAGACCATGGATCCTGGCTTCCTGGGGCCTGCTGTCCTACAGAACGAGCCACCCCAGAGAGTAGCAGAGAAACAAGGACCAGCTACTGAGGACTAGAGTGAGGGAGGCATCCATGGCTGAGGGAGACTCAGAAACAAACCCTGCCAGTTTCCCAGTGACAGGAGGAGGAGGTTTCAATGTCTTTGAGACTGAAATGGTGGCAGCCATGTGGCAAGGACCTGCTGGAGGGTCTGCCTGGTTCCTGGCTGTCTTTCAGGTCTCACTGATCACTCAGTGTGAACTGAGGTCAGTTTCCACACAAGCAAACATACCAGACACTGCCTAGTTTCGGGGTCACAGACATCACTGTGGTTGTTGCAACTGCAGGGCACACAAGGAGCCAGCAGAGGGCAGGGTCCCCAGCCACCACTTTCTGGGAGCTTCCCTCTGTGGTAGCCAGGAGCACAGTCCTACAGGGAGGCAAAAGGGACAAGAAAGAGGACACTGGTTAAAAGCTGGGCAAAGGTAAATGCTCTTCAGCAAAGACAGGTGGCTAAGGAGCTCATGAGAAGGGCAACACCACTATTAGAAAGAAATGCAGATGAAATCCACAGTCAGAGCTGAGCATGATGACTTAGACATACAATCCAGCTGGGGTAAACTGAGGCAGAAGGACTCCTGTGAATTTCAGTCTAGCCTAGGCTACAGAGTAAGTTTCAAGCTAGCCTAGGCGACAGAGTGAGACACGGTTTAGAAACGCTCCCACCAATAAAACAAGTGTCCTGCTCATCACAAAATCCATGTCTCCAATCAAAACAGCGAGCAGAACAAACACTGAGGATTAAAGAAAGTGGGGTGCTCGTGCACAGCTGGTGCGGAGGAAAGGCAGTGTGCAGTCCTCCAAAATTAAATATGGCACTAGCCGTGCCCACGAAGGCTACTTCAAGGAGAACGACATGAGGGAACTAGAAGAGCCATTCACATTCCCAAACCTTTAGCACATATCTGACCAGGAAATGAAGTTACTTAAATTGGGGAAAGCATTTATTACAGATGTTCTAACTAGAATTTTTACAACAATATTTTACTATGAGATGCTCAAGAATGAGTGGGGTTTTTCTGAATTTTGTTTTTCTTAATATGAGGAAGCCCACTCCCTAAATGATAGAATTATTGGCAAATCAATTTAAAACAGCAATAAAAAGGTGTGATCCGAGCACGTTAAGAATATGACTTCCTAAGAGCTGCAACTTCTTTGACACAAAATGCACGAGCTTCACCCGAGTTCTTATGTAACAGGCCAAGCTTCAGAAGTACTAAAATATAAATAAGCAAAAGTGTGATTTCTTAATAAGACTGAATGGTTTTGTAGCATCTTGGAAATTCTTAGACTTTTCATGTTTAAAATTAAACAGTTGGAACATTCTGCCAGTTAAACGAAGCTCTTCAGATGGCATTCACCCTTCTGCTTCATAACAAAAGTGATGTGCAATTATTTTTTATGGAAGATTACCTAAAGAGATCATTACTGTAAATCAATGACAAAAATATTAGGCACCCCCTTTCTCAGGGCTGGAATATACATCTCTAGATGCTTGCACTGATGCCTAAGATGATAAATGTTCTAGGCCAAATCTTAAAAAATAGTTGTCAGGTTCCAGCTAGGACGCTAGTAAGGGTGCACTTCTAGTGTATCCCCCAAAACTCCAGGATGCAGCTTTCTGCCAACAAAGGACAGCAAATGATTCCTGCAGTATAAAAGCCAGGAAGGCTACCTTAGGCTTTGTTATTGTTATATAAAATGCATTTAACTGACTACCTACTCTTTAAAGTACCTTCAAAAACCAAAATAAATGCTTTCCTGGAATGTCAGATAAGTTATTCAACGCTTTTAAAAAATATGTATATATTATATGTGCCACTGACTCTGACTGCTTCTTATAGCCTGAGAGAGGGGAGAATGGTTGCATTGCCTTCCCTTCCGCCCTGTGACTATAGCTACCTTTCAACACTCTATTTCCAGAATAGCAACGGCTTTTTAAAAAAAGTTATTTTAGAAATGTTAAAAAATAAGATAAAATTGCAGGTGACTATGAAAATAGTTCCTCCTTCAAAGAATAGGGGTTCTGTTCATCTAAGAACAGGAACCTCCTGTCTGTCGACTCTTAAGATGTTTCAAAAAATAGGTGGGCTTTAGTGGCCCTGGTACCTGTGAGCTCTGGGGTGAACAGCACGTTAAGCCATTAACAGTTGTTCACTCCAATTGGCTGGAAACCAGGGAGGCTGTCAGGTATTCCTAGTAATTTGGGCTCTAAATGAGTTTGGACAGCACAGCAATTAGCATCCTAGGGGCTAAGTACAGAAGAAGCGCAAGCTACTCCGGCCAGCCTGAAATTAACTCTGTGAAATACCTAACAGAAAAATAACTTTTCATTTGGCCTGGCTTGGTGGGAGCTGGGTATGCCTGCAAAGTTTTTCCCCAAGTCCGGAAACAGTCTTCAGTGTGCAGCATCCACGAAGACCTGGCTGAGACACTGCAGATGGCTGGTGGACGTTCCCCATGACAGTGTGCAAGGCGGGCCGAGGCTTGCACGCCGGTTCTGAGCTCATTCCAGCGGCCAGCAGTGCAAGGCTCGCCCGCCCACCCTGCCGGCCTTGGCACTCCCAGCTGCACTCCCTGCCCCCCACGGCAGCCTGGCGCGAGTCGGGACCCCGGCCTCCAGCCTCCACCGGACCCGCCGCCTACTTACCTGATGGCCAAAGGGAAGGGCTCCTGGCACGAGGGGCCAAGCAGGCAAGACCGGAAAAGTGTCAGAATCAAGGCCAGCAGGCAGCCAACAGCCGTGTTCGCGATCCGGCCTGGAGGCGGCGGCGGGGCTGCACGCAGCGGCCGGGGGACCAAGCCAGGGCGCCGATCTCTGCGGGTGGGCGCGCGGGGAGAAGCGGGCGGGTCACGGCCTGGTGGACTCTCTAGCGCGCGGTCCGCTCCGTGCCTAGGCTGCCTCGCCTGTGCCACCACCAGGAGCGACCGTGGAAAAGGAGCTCGGCCAGCCTGTTGCGAGCGCCCACGCGCTCTGCCTCGCTCGCCTCCCCGATTTATCCACGGTCTCCGAAGCGAGGGCGGGGGCGGCGCGGGGACGCGGAGGCTGCGGGGATGGGGGTGGCCAGAGCCGGGCTTGGGCGGCTTTCCCTGGGACGGCGGGCGGGGGGGCCGAGGATAGCGTTTTAGTACCCGCACGCCTGTTCCTAACTCATTCCAGCGGCCAGCAGTGCAAGGCTCGCCCGCCCACCCTGCCGGCCTCGGCTCCCAGCCGCGCTCCCCGCCCCCCACGGCAGCCTGGCGCCGAGTCGGGACCCTGGTCTCCGGCCTCCAGCCTCCGCCCGGACCCGCTGTCAACTTACCTGACCGCCGAAAGGAAGGGCTCCTGGCTCAAGGGACCGAGCAGGCAGAAAAAGTGTCAGAATCAAGGCCAGCCAGCCGTCTTCGCGATCCCGCCTGGAGGCAGCCGCGGGGGACCAAGCCTGGGCGCCGACCTCTGCGGATGGGCGCACGGGGAGAGGCGGGCAGGGCACGGGCGGACTCTTGCGCTTGGTTGCTGCTCCGTGCCTAGGCTGCCTCGTCTGCACCACCATCGTGGAAAAGGAGCTCGGCCAGCCTGCTCCAGACGCACAAGCGTTCTGCCTCCCTGTGCTCACCTCCCCGATTTATCCACGGTCTGAGAGGCGAGAGCGGGGACGGAGTGGGCGGCGCGGGGACGCGGAGGCTGCAGGGATGGGGGTGGCCAGAGCCGGGCTCGGGCGGCTTTCCCTGGGACAGCAGGCGCGGCAAGCCGAGGCTCGCACGCGGGTTTCGAGGTAATTCCAGTGGCCAGCAGTGCAAGGCTCCCCCACCTACCCTGCGGGCCTCGGCGGCTCCCAGCCGCGCTCCCCGCCCCCGCCCCGCATGGCGGCCTGGCGCCGAGTAGGGACCCTGGCCTTCAACCCCTGCCCTGCCCGGACCCGTTGCCGACTTACCTGACGGCCGAAGGGAAGGGCTCCTGGCTCGAGGGGCCGGTCAGGCAAGACTGGAAAAGTGTCAGAGTCAAGGCCAGCAGGCAGCCACCCGCTGTCTTCGCTAACAGAGATCAGTGCCCTCCCGGCCAGCCTAGAGGTTGTGGCAGGGCTGCAGGCGGAGGCCAGGGGACCAATCCAGGGCGCCGACGTCTGCGGGGG
>JABTXL010004256.1:0-37995 GCA_025134845.1 Neodon shergylaensis
CAAAAGCATGGGGATTTTATTAATTCTGTCATGACAGGGTCCCCCAGAATTCAGGAAGCTGAGAGACCTTGAATAGCTGGTACAGGCTACTTTTAAAGGAGAAGGCCACAGAAGCAAGGGGGATTGTTCTTTGACTATTATGATTGGCTATTTCAAAAGGGCTATTACCAATAATTGGCTGGAGAGCTGTTGCCAGATCAGATGAGGTAAGAGGTCATTTTGACCCCATTTCCCGGGGGACTGAATCAAAGCACACGTGTATGGGTAATTGTTCAGGAACTGAATCAACATCTTAAAGGTTATCTTGCCCTAATTTCTGAAAAATGTACGTGCATGTGTAGCTGTTAGGTCCTTGGTTCCCAGGGGAGGAGGAGAAGCACAATGGCAGGGAGGCTGAAAGGATTCAGAATTGTCAGAAATGGCTTCAGAATTGTCTTAAAGTTTTACAAGATTGGGGGTTGAATCCAGTGCCCTGCGTAGACTAAGCAAGTGCTCTCCTGTGGAGCTGCATTCCTAGTCTCATTTAAAGGCAGCCTTTCTTTTTTTTTTTTTTTTTGTTTGAGATAGAAACTTAGCCCATCTGGCCTTGATCTGATGGAGGAAGGTCATTGGTTAAAAAATAAAGAAACTGCTTGGCCCTCATAGGTTAGAACATAGGTGGGTGGAGTAAACAGAACAGAATGCTGGGAGGAAGAGGAAGTGAGCTCAGACTCGATAGCTCTGCTCTCTGGGGCAGACACGATGAAGCTCTGACCCAGCATGGACGTAGGCTAGAATCTTCCTGGTAAGAGCACCTTGGTGCTACACACATTATTAGAAATGGGCTAGTCCGGATGCGAGAGTTAGCCAAGAAGAGGCTAGATATAATGGGCCAAGCAGTGTTTAAAAGAATACAATTTGTGTGTTGTTATTTTGGGTAAAGCTAGCCGGTGGCAGGAGCTGGGTGGCGGAATGCAACCCACAGCTCCTACAACAGAACGGCCCCCAACGTGTGGACAACTGTATCCACATAAAGCCTGAGACAGCTTGGGAAGTAATTCTAGAACAAAATGAAAGCATTGTGCCTGGTTTCTTGGTAGCAGCAATTTCTCAGTTCTGCTTTGCTTGATAGAGGCAAGCAAGTGCTTTCATCTAAGAGAGGCTTCCTGACTCAGCTTTAGCTGCAAAGCTTGCAGCTCTCTCTTTTAAGAGGTCCTGCCACGAAACACTTAAATGGTGTTGAGAAAAGCTGACTGCATGCTTGTTTGTTTTCAGCTGTAGCAGGAAAAAAGCTTCCCCGTTTTAAAATGCCGGCTTTGTGGGCCGTCCTGCCAGTGCAAACTCTGACTCTTTGAGGCAGAAAGGCCGGCTACAGAGAGAGGACTTGAGTGTTGTCTGTTGCAACTCGCTTGCTGGTAGGTACCTTGAAATGCCGTAGAGTTGTGGCGATAAACATGGTGACAGCCTGTACCTCAGCCATGAGTCTGGAAAGCTAAGGCATGGGCTGGATCTAGCTGCCAAAGCCATGGCTTTAATCCTACCCATATTGCTCAGTAATTTAAATCTCATGTGTTCAGAAAAAAAGAGAGAGAGATGCAGTAAAGAGAGATTAAAAAAAAACTTCAAATGATTTACAGTGTGTTAAAATATATGCAGGCTAAAAGTTAAAGTTCTTAAAGTGAAAAAAAAGGAAGAAAGAGCACGCCTTTAATCCCAGCACTCAGGAGGCAGAGGCAGGCAGATCTCTGTGAGTTCGAGACCAGCCTGGTCTACAGAGCTAGTTCCAGGACAGGCTCCAAAGCCACAGAGAAACCCTGTCTCGAAAAACCAAAAAAAAAAAAAAAAAAAAGGAAGAAAGAGAGTAGTTGAGTGTGGTAGTACACACCTTTAATCCCAACACTTGGGAGGCATAGGGAGATTGACCTCTGTGACCTCAAGGTATGGCAGGACGCGCCTTTAATCCCAATACCTGGGAGGCAGAGACAGGTGGATCTCTGAGTGGTCAAGGACAGCCTGGTCTACAGAGTTATTCCAGGTCAAAGATACAGAGAACCTGTCTCAAAAAGCAAAAAGTAAAAGTAAAAATAAGCAAAATAGAGGTTAAAATAAAGCGCACAAAGATGGAAAATAAACAGAGAATTTTGATACTGTATGCTATTATGCTCTCTTTGAATTGTTTGAATGCTGAGGAAGGAGCATCAGATGCCAAAAGATATTTGTTTATAAATGCTGCTGAACTAATCCAACATAGATATTTTGAAAATACCTTGACTTCAGAATTTGGATCTAAGGATATACTTTGGAAAAGAGATTCTTCTTTTGTTTTCACAGACGATGACACCCTGTGGATTGCTTCCCTCCAAATATGGTATGATAGACCACATCCTCCTGAAAGGTTGCTGTGAACACCTTCAAAAAATTACTTCACTCAATTGACGACTGAGATGAACCTAGCACACAGGTTATACCCTGAAATATCTGATTAACAGCGTCCCCATACAGCAGGAAGCAGTTTGGAGAGAAATAACTGCGCCCATATTCCCAAATATTGTTTATAAACATTCTTTTACATTTAAAGGGGGATATGATATAGGTATGAATAATTTGCATTGATATGGACTTTAAGGTCAATTTTGTTATATGTATATGTATTTCTGATCTTGATTAAGGTATTGTGATTGTGTAGTTCACTTAAAATGTAATGTATATAGGTTGTTAATGGATAATCAATAATAGTCAAGCTTGTAGTCATGTTAGTTAAGATTTTCTAGATGTACATAGATATATTTTAGATAGGCATTCTTCATATTTTTCAAAGATTATAGAATATGGCATTTAAAATGTTTTAATAACTTAGGGCTTTTCATGACAATGAGACACTCTGCTCCTGGCAGCACCAATCTACTTCAAGAGGAAGATGGGCATCGAAGAGGATCCTTATGGAGTTTGATAGCCATTTGGGCAAGAAACTGCTCTTGCCTGGACTGTTGCATAAACTGGACACAGAGAACCTGCAGAAAGAGGACTGCTGAACTTGCCTAAAGGTGAGATGATCTTTCGGGGTTCCTGACTTATGAAAGAGTCTGTGAGACATTCTGCAGGACACAACAGATAGTGACTGATCTGCCTTTGAAATTTCCTGCTTCATGGAAATGTCTGCTGAAAACTATAGGTCTGTAGGCCGAAGATGGATGCCCCAACGGTACAGAGGAACTTTGGGTGATTGTCCAGGCAGCAAGATGTCTCTGTCATTTCTAGAGTTTGTAAGTTGCTTACTTCTTATTTACTTAGGTAATATTATATCCTTCTGGAGTCTTTGATGGAGTTGAAGAATAGATAGATAGTTATAGTTTTCCTTAGTTATGATAAAGATTAAATAGATGTAAATATTGTAATTTTTACTTGATAACTGTTTTGTTATATGTAATTTTGCTATGTTAAAGTGAAAGCCTTCCTTTTTTTTGTTTAAACAGAAAAAGGGGAAATGATGGAGGAAGGTCATTGGTTAAAAAATAAAGAAACTGTTTGGCCCTCATAAGTTAGAACATAGGTGGGTGGAGTAAACAGAACAGAATGCTGGGAGGAAGAGGAAGTGAGCTCAGACTCGATAGCTCTGCTCTCTGGGGCAGACACGATGAAGCTCTGACCCAGCATGGACGTAGGCTAGAATCTTCCTGGTAAGAGCACCTTGGTGCTACACACATTATTAGAAATGGGCTAGTCCGGATGCGAGAGTTAGCCGAGAAGAGGCTAGATATAATGGGCCAAGCAGTGTTTAAAAGAATACAATTTGTATGTTGTTATTTCAGGTAAAGCTAGCCCTTGGCGGGAGCTGGGTGGCGGAATGCAACCCACAGCTCCCACAACATAAACTGAGGACGACCTTGAGTTCCTGATCCTTTTGTTTTTATCTCCCACTTCAAGGACTCCAGGATTGCACCACCAGGACAAGCAGCATCTCGTGTTTTCTAGCTACCTGAAATGTCAATCAGCTTTAATGGGTCAAATGAATGTTTGCTTGCTAGCCGCAGTTGTTAGGCTTAGACCTAGAGGAAGATGCTCCAATACAGCAGCTGGTGGAAGGTCACACTGAAGGGAGGAGCTCGAATGGGTGGCTTGTGCTGGAGCAGTAGTTTAGTAGCAGAATGCTTCCCTGGTGTCTTAGGGTTTCTATTGCTGTGAAGACAACCACATGATAGCTCTCGACCATCTGGAGTTACAGATAGTTGTGGGCTGCCATGTGGGTGCTGGGAACGGAACCCAGGTCCTCTGTAAGACTGTCAAATAGTCTAACTACCAAGCCATCTCTCCTGCCTTTTATTTATTTTTAAAGATTTATTTATATGGTGGTGGCACCTGCTTTTAATCCCAGTACTCAGGAGGCAGAGGAAGATGGATCTTTGAGAGTTCAGGGCCAACCTGGTCTACAGAGTGAGTTCCAGGATAGCCAAGGCTACACAGAAAAACCCTGTCTCAAAAAAAAAGAGATTTATTTATGAATATGTATATGCATGTGTTAGTGTATGCCACGTGCAAATGAGTGTTCGAGGAAGCCAGGAGAGGCTTCTACAAATCCTCTGTAGCTGGAGTTATAGGTGGTTTAGAAGCCACCCAGTACAGGTGCTGGGAATTGAACTGGTGTTCTATGGAAGGGCAGTAAGCACACCTAATTACTGAGCTCTCTCTCCAGCCTTTCATTCACCTTTCTGTGGGTTCTGGGGACTGAACTCAGATCCTTAGACCTTGAGGCAGACACTTTGAGCTGTGAAGTCCGCCTCCACAGCTCCCTCTGTTTATTTTGTGAGACTGGCTCTTGCTGTGTCATCAAGGCTGGCTTCAATCCCACAAGCCTCCTGCCTCAGTCTCCTACATCCTGGGATTTCAGGCTGAATCACCACCCCACCCAAGGTTAGGTCCCTCCCTAATCCTAGGAATTAGTGGTCCTTTACTAATTACTGTCAGGCCCGGTGTGGTAGTCACCTGACTCTAATCGACGTCCAGTCTCTCCTCCCACCCAGGGCTGACTGCAGCATCTGTCAGTTTCAGTACTTGGATATTTTCGCTCACCAGGTCCAACATGTGAGCCTGATGCCCCCAGGGTTGTGTCTGGCCCACTTCAGTGTCCTTCTAGGCTCTTCTCCAGGGACCTGGGTTTCAGTCACAGGCCCACCTGACTGCTCCATCTTGGTTCTCACAGCAGGCTCTGCCTCAATAATCAGTATCTCCTTGTCTACCTCCCAGAAAATGAAGCGGAGTGAGCACAGTCCCTTGATGGACTCAGCTGAAGAATTTGTCCTTTGATGTTTGTGCCAAGATCTACTAAATCCTCAGTCAGTGCAAGCGCCTGGGTTTGACTCCCCATGTCACAAAAATAAAACACGAAATTAATGCTGGGTAGGGCAGTAGCGTGCCTATAATCCTAGCACTCAGAAGGCTGAGACTGGAGGATTCTGCTGTTTGTGACAGGATCTCACCATGTAACTCTAGCTTTCCTGGAATTGGCTCAAACTCGCAGAAATCCACCTGCCTCTGCCTCCTACTGCCGTGATTAAAGCTGTATGCGCTCACAGTCAGCTGTGGATTTTGATTCTTAGGCAAGCCTGGGCTACATTCCTATCACCTCCCCAGTAATTTATATACATATATCCACTGAGAAAAACATAAATGCTGAAGCCCAAGAAAGTGGCAAAAATCTGGAGGCCGAGACAGGAAAATTAGCTCAGACTTGGTGACACGTAATACCTCAGCTGTAAAAAGTAAACTACATCAGGTAGTGTGGTCAATCTGTCTGAAGTAAAGAAAATGATAAAATAGAAGAAGTGAGGCTGGCAAAATGGCTGAAGCCTAGGGCAAAGGCACTTGCTGTCGAGCCTGACCACATGAGGCAGGAGAGAACCGACTCACGAAAGTTGTTCTCCGACCTCCAAACTGTGGCACACGTGTCCACCCCCTCCATCCACACCAAATAAATAAATGTTTTAAAAAAAACAGTTAAAATAAAACTAGGTGTGGTGGCTCACACTTGTAATCCTGGCAGTAGGAAATTTAAGCCAGGGGAATCATCGTGTGTTTAAGACCAGCCTGGGCTACAGAGCAAGAAGACCTTGCCCAAAAAAGCAAACATCAGTATTTACCTGGACGGGAAACACCATGACCAGGAATGTGGTTTTCTCGGGAGGAGTGTCCTCCATTACACTACAGATGTCCTGACCTCAGAAATGTCCCCAGATTTGAGAAACTGGACTACAGAATTGATGGTTGTGGGGGATTTTGCGTTCCCCGCATTAAAAATAAAATTAAGCGGGTAATGGTGGCGCACGCCTTTAACCCCAGAATTCGAGAGGCAGATGCAGGAGGATCTCTTAGTTCAAGACTAGTCTGATCTACGGAGAGTTCCAGGACAGCCAGGCCTATATGAAGAAACCCTATCTTGAAAAGAAAAAACAAAACAAAACAAAACAACAATAATAATAAATAAAATTAAAATTATGATAAATAAATAAAGTATACAAATGAATGATCTTAAACTGCTTTTGACTTGTAGGGGTTAATCGCAATTGAGGCGTTCGCCCTTAGGGACGAGCTGTTGACTAGGTCCCAGACACAGACATTTTCTCTTGATGCCTAATTAATGCCTTTATAGTTTTCATTTGGCAAGAATCCTCCAGCTGTTTCTAAGAAAACCCCTGCATCTTTCAATCAGAGCATCACTCCAGGGTCATGCATCACTCCACTCCTCTTCCCCAGCCCAGACTTGATTGCCTCGAGCCCTGAGCGCCAAGGGGTGGGAATAGGGAGAAGGTGAAAAATTATGGCCGACCAGACTTTAATGTGCATACAAAACCCGGCCTCATGGCTCAGGCCTTTCACCACAGCTACTTGGGAGATTGAGGCTGGAGGACTGTAAAGTTCAGGCCTGCCAGGTCACAGGGTGAGGCCGGTGCCTGCAACTTTACTAAGATTGTCTCAAAGAAGTGATAAGAAGGCTGGGGTTAAAGCCTAGGGTAGAGCACTTGCCTAGACTCCCCCAGAGGGGCCTGGGGGTCCAGCTCCGTGGGAGAGCATTGGCTTCGCTTATTTGCATCGCTTTTAGGAAACTTTGTGTCCAGTTCCACAGGGAAAAGAATTAAAACACGAATAGGAGCCTGGTGTGGTGGCAAAAGCAGCACTTGGGAGGCAGAGGCAGGCAGATGTCTGAGTTCAAGGCCAGTCTGTTCTGTGGAGCCAGCTCCAGGACAGCCAAAGATGTTACACTGGAAATCCTGTCTCGGAAAAAAAACAAACAAACAAACCAATAAACCCAAAACCCAAAAATAAATCCCACCACGAATAAGATAAAATAGCAACAACACAAAACCCAAACCAACCAAATAAACAAAAGCCTTGACAGGGGATCACGTGGGGGTATCTTCAAACTACACCCAGATCCTAATTCTTGGTCCAGGTGAGGTTTGAGGCTTGCTTGAAGTTTTTTGAGTTGCTTGCTGATGGGCTCCACCCGAGACTGAGGGCCATCGAGAGAATTCAGGTGGGAGGGTGGGCCTCCAGGGATATAAGATGCCTGGGTAGCGTCTGCCGCTTACTCTGCACCCAGCCTTAATTCAGGCAGCACCATGGGGCCGAACTACTGCTATCCTCTCTTCCTCTGTCTCATGCTGTGCGGGGGCACGGAGCTGTGCTCTGCCCTGCCTCAGTGGCTCTTGCCCGGTGGAACTGCGAACCCAGTGACGCCTACATCATCCGTGGAGGTGGAGTGTCTGGAAGCTGAGCTCGTGGTGACCGTCAATAGAGACCTTTTTGGCACCGGGAAGCTCGTAGAGCCTGAGCACCTCACCCTTGGCTCAGAAAGCTGTCAGCCTCTGGTTTCCGTGGATACCGATGTGGTCAGGTTCAAGGCCCAGTTGCACGAATGCAGCAGCAGGGTGCAGGTGAGGCTGGGCGTCCCTAGCTCGGTGAGGGGAATGGACGCTGGGAGGTGGTCTGGTGATGTCGCTTCTGAGGGATGGCGTGGTGTCCTTACACTGTAAACAGGGAGTGGTTACCATGGAGTATGGGGGCGGGGGGGGGGCACTGCTGGAAGCTGGCGGATGGGGGGAAGGGGGAATCGAAGCAGCTGTGTTCTCGGAATCAGCCTACTTACTGGCCCCTGGGTTCCTCAGATCTGTGATCCTTCCCCACGAAGAGAATGCAAGGGTGACAGAGTAGGCGTTGGAAAGGAAGGCAGAGGGTAGCGTTGGCATCTGCTAGAGGCATTAAAAATCCCTGCCAAAACTTGGGGTCCCAGTTAACACATGCCCAAAATTTCAGCACTTGGGAAGTAGAGAAAGGGGAATTGGGAGTTTATGGACAGCCTTGGCTACATGACAGACTCTGTACAAAACAAAATAGATCTCTGAACCAGGCTTATGCAGTTGTAATCCCAGCTGGAAGGCTGGGGCAGGAGGATATCAAGTTCAAAGCCAGACGCGGCAACATAGAGCATGCCTCAAAAGTTAAAGGCCTGGACTCAAATCACTGAGAAAATCAACAACCCGTGCTGGGGATTGAACCCAGCATATTCAAGGCAAGCAACTCCATTACGGAGCTAATATCTCCACTCTGTCCCTGACCCCGGAATTTGGGGCTCTTGAGAGAGGGTCTTGTAGCTCTAACCCCGACCTTTGCTTTCCCGGCGGGCTGGGTTTACAGGGGCACCCCATCATGCCTGGCAACTTGGAATTAGATGTACAGGGCAGAGGATGTTATGACGACCTTGACTCGCAGAAAGATCTTAAGCATTTCCACTGGTTGCAGACATAGCTCAGTTATATCCGGTCGAGAGCTCACCTAGCAAGCATAAGGCACTGAGTTTGAGCCCCAGCACCACAAAAAACTGTATGCCTGTGATCCAGCAATTGGGAGGCAGAGGCAGAAGAATTAATCCAATCATCCTGAACTATGTAGAAAGTTTAAGGATAGCCTGAGCCACACGAAAGCCTGCTTTTAAAAAAGTTTAACTGTGGCGGGGCGATAGGACCCAGTGGATGAGGCTGAACCTGGAGACAGGTGCAGGCAGACCTTGGAAAGCCACGCCCAGGTTGGTTCCTCACCTGACCTCAATCTCTTCCTCCCACACCTTCCAGCTAGCTGTGTCGAATTCTGCCCTCATGGCATAGGGTCTAGGAACGTGCCAAAGGGTATGTGATGGGTGGAGGGGCAATTCCACACAGCGATGGGAAAGTCATCATCCATGCCGGGGGAATTTTCCAGCGGTGCAGCTGCTCTGGGGTGACCCATGTTTAGTACATTAGCCCCCCCCGAAGCTCATAGGTGTCCTACGTAGGCTTCGGTGGAATCAAACTTGGTTTGTAATTCAAGTAATCCTATCTTTTGAGAGGCTGAGGCAGGAGGATCAAGAGTTTGAGGCCAACTTGGGCTCATCTATCAAAACTAGGAACAGCTGTTCAACTTTCTTTTTTTTTTTTTTTTGAGACAGGGTTTCTCTGTAGCTTTGGAGCTGTCTTGGAACTTGCTCTGTAGCCCAGCTGGCCTCAAACTCATAGAGATCCGCCTGCCTCTGCCTCCTAAGTGCTGGGATTAAAGGCTTGAGCCACCACCTTTATATTTTTTTTTTCACTTAATTTTTATGTGTGGGTGTTTTGCTTGTATGTACATCATGGAGGGGGGTTGCAGCCCCTGGAACTGGGGTTATGGACAGTTGTGACCTGTCATGTGAGTGCTGGGAATTGAACCCAAATGCTCCTAATTAAGGACTGAGCTCTTCTCTCCAGCCCAGCTCTCTTCTTTACTGGCCAGCAGAGGGCAGGTCGAACTGAGCTTTGTGTGTGTGCCTTCCTAGGCTGGATTCCTTAACTTCCCATAGGCCAAGGGCCAAGCAAGCATTCCCAGGGTGTATGGTTTGGATCTGGTTAACTTTACAATTTTGCAGCCGGGCAGTGGCAGCACACACCTTTAACCCCAGCACTCTGGAGGCAGAGGCAGGCAGGGATCTCTAGAGAGTTTGAGACCAGCCTGGTCTACAGAGAGAGCTCCACAACAGCCAGGGCTACACAGAAATACTGTGTCAAAAAAAAACCTTACAACTTTGCCTCAGGTGACAGAAGATGCCCTGGTCTACAAAACTTTCCTGATGCACGATCCCCGCCCTGTGGGTGGCCTGTCCATCCTGAGGACTAACCAAGCGGAAGTGCCCATTGAATGCCGCTACCCCAGGTCAGTGTGGAATGGGTTGCTCCCTCCCTGGGTTGGATGAGGCTGCCTGCATGTAGGAAAACCATTGTTGCTCTGATGAGGAAATGGCTTGCCGCTGTGATTATTATAAATGGTACCTGCTGAGTCTGCTGCCAGGTGTGCACTAAGGGACTGATTGCTCTTTTCTGGGAGGAGAGAGATGAAATTGAGACAAGATTCCATGAAGCCCAAGCTCAAACTCATCCCCCCACCTCTACCCCCTAAATGCTAGGTTATAGTGTGTGCTAGGAGACCTGACTTGGTTTTGTGACCTAGAATTCTGTAGCCTAGTTGGCCTTGAACTCGGTGGTCTGTCTCAGCCTCACAAGTGTTGGGAGGCAGCATGCCTGGCTTGATATTCTCTCTCTCTCTCTGTATTTGTGTGTGTGCGTCTCCCAGACTTGTGTGGGCAGTGACCTACGTGGGCCCCACAGTAACCATGGATATAATATACCCCACCACAAAGTCATATTTTTATTTAAAAATCATGCGTGGAGGGATACAATTTTTAATCCATCACTCAAGAGGTAGAGGCAGGAGGATCTCTGATTTGAAGCCAGCCTGGTCTCCATAGAGTTCCAGGACAGCCTGAGCTAGGGCTACATGGTAAAACCCTGCCTCAAAACAACAAATCACAGCAAAAAATAAAAAAATACAATGGGTGTGTGTCTTCCCCCCGCCACACCTCCAATCAAGCATTTCTCTGTGTAGCCCTAGCTGTCCTGGAACTCACTCTGTAGACCAGGCTGGTCTTGAACTCAAATCACCTGCTTCTATCTTCCGAGTGCTGGGATTAAAAGTGTGTGCTACCACCGCCCAGTAAACCTTTTTTTTAACTTAAATTTTGAAGCATGACTTTTTGGGCGGTCTCTGTCACAGTGCTGAGCTTGCCTGGCTATATTACAGCCTGGCCTTGGCTCATCACTAATCTTTTGCCTCAGTCTCTAGGTTTAGTCATGGGTCATCATGTCCAGCTCAGATGTCCTGGGGGCTCTAGACTGGGACACGTCATTGTGTCCAGTGGTTGTCTGAAGCATAATAAAAACTCAGATGCCAGGCGGTGGTGGCGCACACCTTTAATCCCAGCACTCAGGAGACAGAGGCAGGTGGATCTCTGAGTTCGAGGTCAGGCTGGTCTAATAAAGTTCCAGGACAGGCTTCAAAACTACAGGGAAACCCTACTTCGAAAAACCAACCAACCAAATAAATAAGTAAAAAAATCAAGACAGAAATTGGGTTCAATCTTAAAGTCAGAAAAGCAAAACAGCCAGCCACTGGCTCTTAACTCTTCCTCAGTCCGAAGTGGCAGTCCTGCCTCCAGGAATCTCAAAATGAGACTGAGAGCTGTCTCCTGTTCTACAGTCCTCTGGTTCTGGGATTAATTCAGGCACCACCTGGTTTCTATAGCAACTAGTATGGCTACTGGGATTAAATGTTTGTTACCATTGCACGCACTACCACACATGGTCTATGATGTGCCGGGATGGAACCCAGGGCCACGTGTGTTAGGCAAGCTCTCTTATCAGCTATGACCCCACCCCACCTGTTTTTGAAATGGAGCCAGAATGGGACACTCGTTCTTGCCTCAACATCCCTAGTGATGGGTTCCTGCTACTTCCAGCATCTGTTTCTTTCACCAGGGCCTAAGTTAACAGACCAGATTTCAGCTTGCTAATGGAGCTTCTACCCTCAGACCTGTCTTTTTCCATGCTTTGGTCTCTGTCCCCATGGTTGAAGTGTCTGGCTGTGTTCAGGTGTAGGCAGAGAGGGGTTAAGGAACAGGCCCAACCTTTGGGGACCTTGGCCTGGCTACCTAGTTGATCCATCCGAGAACTCTGGTCATAAGAGTCAACCCCCAACCCCACAAACTGGGCCAGGATGGAGGTACGTGGGAGCAGCTGAAGTCTTTCTCACAGGCAGGGCAACGTGAGCAGCCACGCTATCCGGCCCACCTGGGTTCCCTTCAGCGCCACTGTGTCCTCAGAGGAGAAGCTGGCTTTCTCTCTCCGCCTGATGGAGGGTGAGTCTCAGGGCTGGATGAGTAGGAGGGCGGGGAATGTAGATACCTCTGGGCAGTCTCCAGCCCCTGTCTCTGTCCCTCCAGAGAGCTGGAGCACTGAGAAATCATCCCCCACCTTCCACCTGGGGGAGGTAGCCCACCTCCAGGCAGAAGTCCAGACTGGAAGCCACCCGCCATTGCAGCTGTTTGTGGACCACTGTGTGGCCACACCTTCGCCGGACCAGAATGGCTCTCCCTCTCACACCATTGTGGACTTCCATGGGTGAGACCTGACCGCCTTGCTAGGGAGTCATTTTATTCCCGCTTGGTTTTTAAGTATTTTACTAGCCTATATTATATGAATTGGATGTACTGTGACCTTCTCATATGATGAATTTTTGATCAGATTCACTCTCATTACCTTTTCTCTCTCTGTTTTAAATATTTATTTATTGTGTATGCAGTGTTCTATCTGCATGTATGCCTGCAGATGAAGAGGGACATCAGATTTCATTATAGATGGTTGTGAACCTCCATGTGGTTGCTGGGAATTGAACTCGGGAACTCTGGAAGAGCAGCCAGTGCTCTTAACCGCTGAGCCATCTCTCCAGTCCCGTCATTACCTTCTCTTGCTCCCCCCTCCTGATGCTATTTTCCCCTCACAGCTAAATTATCTTCTACTTTGAAATCTTAAAAAAAAAAAACCCTTAGTCTTTGGAGTGTTGGGATTACAAGTGTGAGCCACTTTTTATGGTTGATATTATTGGCTTGATTCACCTGAGAAGAGGGAGTCCCAGTTGAAGTAACTCCAGATGAGTCTGTGGGAGGTTTGGTAATTCCTAATTGGGAGGAGCCAGGCAATGGTGCAGGTGCAGGTAGGCCTGGGCTATAGAAGTGTAGCTGAGCAAGCCTTCCATGACTTCCTTTTGGGTCCGCCCTTCTTTGGGTTTTCAGGTCCCTTGTCATCTGTGAGCCGAACAAACACTTCGCTCCCCACGTTCATGTTGGTTGGTTTTTATCACAGCAACAGAAAGCAAACAAAGACACCTGGCTTCCAGGGAACTTCGGTAATAAGATGATCTAGGCTAACTCCATTCTTCCCTCTTCTTCCAAGCTGCCTTGTGGATGGTCTGTCTGAGAGCTTTTCTGCATTTCAAGCCCCTCGACCCCGGCCGGAGACTCTCCAGTTCACGGTGGATGTATTCCATTTTACCAACAGCTCTAGGAATATGGTAAGGACATTTTCCACAGCCAGGCATAAGCCCGTGAGCCTCTAGTCTGGCTTCATGTTCTCCTGCTGTTACCAAAGTCCTTCCTTAAGCCAATGACTTAACCATGCTAGAAATATAAAGTAACAAGTAGATGAAGCTGTGGGCTCAGAGGCCCTCAGAGGTAAGGGATGTGGGGTTTAAACTTGAACTGGATGAAATAGGAGCTGGAGAGATGGTTTGGT
Source organism: Neodon shergylaensis (assembly GCA_025134845.1). Classification (NCBI taxonomy): domain Eukaryota; kingdom Metazoa; phylum Chordata; class Mammalia; order Rodentia; family Cricetidae; genus Neodon; species Neodon shergylaensis. Next base: position 13,662 of record JABTXL010004256.1, read on the forward strand.
TAAGAGTACTGGCTGTAGGGCTGGAGAGCTGGCTCAGAAGTTAAAAGCACTGGCTACTCTTCCAGAGAACCTGGATTCAATTCCCAGCACCCACAAGTCAGCCCGCAACTGTCTGTAACTCTACTTTCAGGGGATCTGACACTCACACAGACATCAATGCAGGTAAAACACCAATGTACATAAAATAAAATTAAGTCATCTTAAAAAAATTGCTACTCTTTCAGAGGACCTTGTTTGATTCCTAGTATACCCACATGGTGGCTCACAACCATCTGTAACTCCACTTCTAGGGGATCGATCTAACAGTCTTTTGGCTTCAGATAACAAGCATGCGTACAGTGCAGACATACATGCAGGCAAAACACACACTGTAATAAAAAGCCCTAAATAGTTGTGTAAGGCACTAGAGGCACACACCTATTTTAATCTCAGCACTCTGGAGACAGAGGCAAGTGAATCGGAGTCTGAGACCAGGCTGATTTATGTAGGGAGTTCTAGACCAGTCGAGGCAAACGTGTGAGACTTGTGTTCCCCCAGAAAACTCTCCACGGCTGAGGATCCAGATAGCTCAGCAGCTAAGAGCTCTTGTGGAGGACTGGAGTTTGGTTTCCAGGACCCGCTGTGCCTGGGCTACGAGGCTGTGCACAGAACTCCATAGCAGTGCTTTTGTAAATACACCCCAGCACACAATCCACTAACAAGAATCAAACAAACAGTTATTCTAGTTAAACTTTTTGTTTTGCCTTTTGTTTCTGAGACAGGATCTTATATATCCTGGTTAGCTTGGGGCTCACTATGTAGACTAGGCTGGTCATGAACGCACAGATCTACCTGCCTCTGCCTGGATTAAAAGATGTAGGCTATGCACATGGCTTAAGCTTTTTGCAACAGTGTGTGTGTGTATGGACAACTAGTGAAATTTGGTTGTCTCCTTACACTGTGTAGATTCCAGGGATCAAACTTGGGTCATTAGTCTTGGTGACAAACACCTTTGCCCAATGAGCCAGCTCTTCTTCATCTTTAAAACGTATTTTATTCGGAAAACAAGCAAAAACTGCATGTGTGCATGCCTGAGTGCATGTCTGTAAACATCATGCAATGCCTGCAGAGGCCAAAAGAGATTCCAGCCATGCGGGTGGTGGGAATCAAACTCGGGTCCTCTGAAAAGAGCAGCCAGTATTCTCACCCAACCCCCACCAACAGGGTTTCTCTGTGTAGCCCTGGCTATACTGGAACTCGCTCTGTAGAACAGGCTGTCCTCGAACTCGGATCAGCCTGCCTCTGCCTCCTGAGTGCTGCACCACCACACTTGGCTTCCTACAAAATTTTTCAAAGTCATTGGCACTTCTAAAAACTCAGCCTGCTCATGACTCTCTTTCAGATCTACATCACCTGCCATCTTAAAGTCACCCCAGCCAACCAGACCCCAGATAAGCTCAACAAAGCCTGTTCCTTCAACAGGACTTCCAAGAGGTGAGGAGACCAGGTGTGGGGACCCTCAGACCCCCTCACGTCTGATGCTTCAGTTCTAATCAGAGCTCTGCCTGTTCTGCCCCTCAGCTGGCTGCCAGTAGAGGGCGATGCTGATGTCTGTGACTGCTGCACCAAGGGCGACTGTAGTAGTTCCAGATATTCGAGGCCCCGGGCCCATGCAGTGGCTCCTAGAAACCGCAGGCACGGTATGTCAGACACGAGCTATTTATTCCTCTTCCTCTTAAGGCACCTGCTGTCGCTGCTTCCTCTTTCTCCATCACGATGGGTGACCTAGGGAATGTCTTCTGGGACTTGATAATATCTCAACTTTCAGGTGGGAGGGTGCTGAGCCTCTTTTAGATGTTTCTGAAGTAGCTCTGCCACCCTTCGATTTTTCCCAATACGTTATTGGGCAGCAGGCAGAATAATGTGGCTGGTCAGGTGACACCTCATTCAGTCCCCTGAGGCAGCGTAAAATGATACTTAGGAAATATTACTCAACTTGAGAGCTGAGAGCGATGGCTCACATCTGTCATCCCAGTCCTGGGGAAGCTAAGACAGGAGAAGTCAACAGTTCAAGGACAGCCTAGGCTACAGAGGGGAAACCCTGTCTTAAGAAATCAAACATGAAAGGCTGGGAGAAAGGTTTAGTAGTACTTGGCATAGAATCCCCCAGTGAGAGGCTGGGGTGTGGCTCAGTGGTAGAGCAGCTACCTAGAATCCCCCAGTGAGGGGCTGGGGTGTGATTCATCAAGGCTCTTGGCTAGCATTCTTGAGGACTTTATGATTGTCCAGCATCAAGCAAAAACCAAACCAAAACCTTTCCCATGTCCTGTTCTTTACAGTGACAGATGAAGCTGATGTCACTGTAGGGCCCCTGATCTTCCTGGGAAAGGCAAGCGACCAGGCTGTGGAGGGCTGGACCTCTTCTGCTCAAACCTCTGTGACTCTTGGCTTAGGCCTAGCCACAGTGGCGTTCCTGACCCTGGCTGCTATAGTCCTTGGTGTCACCAGGAAGTGTCACAGCACCTCCCATGTTGTATCCCTTTCACAATAAAAGACCAGTTCTGAATGTGGTTTAGTGCCTGTATCTGATGGGGAGTGTGAGATTGGGGATGGTTGCCTGGGGGAGGGGGAACTGGACTGCTCCCTATCGCGTATGTGCCAATAGTGAAATCTATAGCTGGACATCCGGTGAGAAGCATCTTAGATGGAGACTAAGACATCCGTGGACGAGTACTTCCTGCGTTAGGCAATATATCTCTCCGAGAGTAGCTGTAGGATGTGACTCCAAGGAGATCAATATGGAGACAGGGGCTGTTGAAAGAGCTGGGTAGGCCCAGTCAGACTGTCACCTTTTTTCTTTTTTTTTCGAGACAGAGTTTCTCTCTAGCTTTGGAGCTTGTCCTGGCACTTGCCCTGTAGATCAGACTAGCCTTAAACTCAGATCTACCTGCCTCTGCCTCCCATGTGCTGGGATTAAAGGTATGTGCCATCACTGCCCGGTCAGACTGACTTCTGTAGGGTATGGAATTTTCTAGCACTGGCTCCAGGGATCTGATTGCCATGGGGTAAGGGTGAAAAGGGAACTGCTTGCTCTGTTCTTCAGGTCAGCAGACAGAAAGCTACCTGTCTGTTCAAAGGCCCAGGAGGGGTGGCTCAGGTATCTCATCTCAACACTTGGAGGTAGAGACAGGAGGATTAAGAGTTCAAGGTTATCCTTAGTTAAGAGTTCAAGGTTATCCTTAGTTTTATAGAAAGCTGAAGCTCTTCCTAGGCTATGAGTGACTATTAAAAAACAAACCAGGGTTGTGGTTGTGGTGCACACCTTTTAATCCCAGCACTTGGGAGGCAGAGGCAGGCAGATCTGAGTTTGAGGCCAGCCTGGTGTACAGAGTCAGTTCCAAGACAACCAGGGGTCCCTGAAGAGGCCCTGTTTTCAAAAAATAAAACCCAAATGATGGCTCAGCAATTAAGACCGCTGTTGCTCTTGTAGAAGTCTAGGGGCTCAGTTCCCAGTACCCCCAGTTTTCTCAACCATCTATAACTCCAGTTGCAGGGGATCTGATAAGCCCTTTGACCCCCATGGGTAGCAGGAATACACGCACATGCACATACTAAAATGTGGAATCAAAACACTGATACACAAATCTACAGGGGCTAGAGAAATAGTTAGGAGCACTTATTTTTACGTAGGCCCTGATTTCAGATTCATCACCTATATCACGTGGCTCACAGTATAGTTGCTGGGATCCACTTGAACCTTCAGTTCCAGATCTGATGTCCTCCTCTGGCCTCCATAGACACCTGTGCACATGTGCCGTATGCTCTGATAACACACAATGAAAGAAAACAAACCTTAAAATCCCTGTAGCTAGTAAGGTCAAAGCAGAAAAAATATGCCCCAATTAGGTTGTCAAAATAACTGTAGTTCTGGGTGGTCACCAAGGTGTGTGGAGTAGCTTTTTGGGAATGTAGAGTTGTGGGTTCTGAGAGGAGATCCTTTGGTAGTTGATGGCCTCATAAGGGGTGGCTGGGATTTCCTTTAGTCTCAGAAATCGGGAAGAACTGTCTCGGCATCTCTTGGGTTTTTACTCTTCTCTATCAGTTTTTACTCTGCACTCCAATCTCCAGCGAGAAGAGCTGTTTCCTCCACTCTAGCCGACTGACTGCCCACCTTGCCCAGTCTTTACTTTTGTGAGACTGGGGGTTGAATCCAGGGCCTTGCACGTGCTAAGCAAGTGCTCTACCACTGAGCTACTTTCCTAGTCTCCTGTATAAAAGGCTATCCTTTTTTTTTGTCAGAGCATCTTAGCCCAGCTGGCCTTGATCATCTTGCATAACTAAGGACAACCTTGAATTCCTGATCCTTTTGCTTCTATCTCCCAAGTGCTAGGACTCACTTCAAGGACTCCAGGCTTGCACCACCAGGCCCAGCAGCATCTTGGCTTTTCTAGCTACCTGAAATATCAATCAGCTTTAATGGGTCAAATGAATGTTTGCTTGCTGGCTGCAGTTGTTAGGCTTAGACCTAGAGGAAGATGCTCCAATACAGCAGCTGGTGGAGGGGGTCACACTGAAGGGAGGAGCTCAAATGGCTGGCTTGGGCTGAAGCAGTAGTTTAGTAGCAGAATGCTTCCCTGGTGTCTTAGGGTTTCTATTGCTGTGAAGATACACCATGATGGTGACTCTTATAAGGAAAACATTTAACTGGGGTGGTTTACAGTTTCAAAGGTTTAGCCCATTATCAGGGTGGGACAGGGCAGCATGCTGGCAGACATGGTGTTGAAGAGGAGCTGAGAGTTCTACATCTTGATCCAAAGGCAACAGGAAGTAAACTGTATACCACACGGAGCGTAGCTTGGGCATAGGCACAGTGACACACTTCCTCCAACAAGGCCATACCTCCTACTAGTGCCACTCTCTTTGGGGGCCATTTTCTTTCAAACACCACACCTAGCATGCATAAGACTGATGTCTCCAGACTTCTTGAGATGAGGTGTCATGCAAGGCTAGTCTTAAACAGCCGGCCGAGTGACCCTGTCTTCATCCTCCAAATACTGGGATTACAAACATTTGTTGTCACATGATACTAGGTGTCTACAGTATATTTAGAGCAAGGTAGACTCTTGGTCTACTTAGGATGGGGAGTCCTTGGACCTCAAGTGTTGTCTGGAAGTGTGACTGGGAGCAAAGGCTGGGGAGGTAACAGCGAGTCGATCAGGTTGGGGAGATGGCTCAGCTGGCAAAGGTACTTGCTGGCAAACTAACAGCCTGAGTTCAATCCCCGGAACCTATAGGGGTAGAAGGGATTCCTGCACACTGTCCTCTGACTTCAATACACACACACTGATTCAGTTTTTTTCCTTTTTTGTTTTTTATTTGTTTTTTTTCTTTTTTTAAAAAAATGTGTAGCCCAGGCTGGCCTCGAACTTGTGATCCTCCTGCCTCTGCCTCCTTCAGCAAATCCTATCAGAATGTGCCACCACAACCGGCTTGTGTTTTTTTTTTTTTTTATTTTGAAATAGGGTTACTTTCTGAAGTTTTGTAGCCTGTCCTGGAACTCATTCCCTAGACCAGGCTGACCTGGAACTCACAAAGATCCATCTGCCTCTGCCGCCGAGTGCTGGGATTAAAGGCGTGCGCCACCACTGCCCGGCCCCAACACAGTTTTTTAGAATAATTTTTAAAAACCAGATAGAGGAGTAAAATACCAGGCTGAGAATTAGACTTCTTGTTTCTAGGTTCTGCTTTGGCCTGCATTGAAGAATTCAGAGACAAAATTACGAATTGGAAATTTCTTTCAGAGTGAAGGTGTGTGTGTGTGTGTGTATGTGTGTGTGTATGAGTGAACACTTGTGTACATGTGGAGGGCAGAGGACAACTTTATGGGAGCTGGTACTCTCCTTCCACCGTGTGGGGTCTGGCCATTAAATTCAGGCTCTCGGCCGGGCGGTGGTGGCGCACGCCTTTAATCCCAGCACTCGGGAGATCTGCCTGATCTTACTCCTCCCAATCATACTGCCTCAAATTATCTTTAGCTTATATGTAAATGCATGCATACCTTCTTTGTTTTTTAGGATCTTAGAGATGGCTAGTTTTCATGTGTCATGTCTGGCATGTGTTCAGTAGGTACTGTTTCTCAAAAGAAATATAGTTTTGAGGCCTGTTGGTGGTGGTGCTTGCCTTTTGTCCCAGCACTCGGGTAGGAAAGGCAGGCAGATCTCTGAATTTGAGACCAGCCTGGTCTACCGAATGCGCTCTAGGACAGCCAGGGCTACAGGGAGAAACCCTGTCTTAGAAAAAAAAAAGAGGCTGGTGTGACGGCCGAGTAGATAAAGGCTCTCGTAGTGCAGCGTGATGGCCTGAGTTCAGTCCCCAACACCCCATGGTAGAAGAGGACTCGCTGCTGCAAGTTTTTCTGTCCAACCTCCATGTATGTGTCCCCTCTATAAAAATAAATTAATGGGTTGGGCGGTGTTGGTGCACACCTTTAATCCCAGCACTTGGAAGGTAGAGGCAAGAGGATCTCTGTGAGTTAGAGGTGAGCCTGGTCTACAAAGAGAGTTCCAGGACAGCCTGGGCTAGAGAAACCCTCTCTTGAAAAATCAAATAAATAAATAAATTGTAAAATTATTTTGAAAACATTTAGTCATGTGTGTGTGTGTGGGGGGGGTATTTTGCTTGCCTATGGTGTCTGTGTGCCCTGTGCGCTGTGTGTACGCAACGTTAGCAGACGGCATCAGATCCCCTGGAAATAATGTCCCAGATGGTGGGGGATGCAAGACAGCCTGCTGAGGCCAGAACTGGGCATTTCGTCCCCTGAAACTGGAGTTACAGATGGTTGTGATCTGCTCCGTGTGGGTACTTGGAACCAAACTTGGGTTCTCCGAAGAGCAGAGTGTGCTCTTCACTGCTGAGCCCCCGCTCCCCAGACCCCAATAGACACTGTTCTGTGAGTGTGATCCAAGGACATGCTGGGGACCATTTCTTTTCATGAAACTCCATCTGTTCCTTGTCTTCAAGTTCCCGGGTGTCGTAAGAGTCTGAGAATGTGTCCTTCATTCAACTGTTCTTTCATTTCCTCATAACCAAGAGGAAGTGGCTGTGTCTGGGGCGCGGAGTAAGCGTGACTAGGATTTGACCTGCAGGTGGGGTCATTTGAATCTTCAGCTGAGAAGCCCTTCTCTCCCCAGGAGAGGTGGCCTCCACTGGGGATACGGAGGCAGGCTTGTATAAGAAAGTATTATGGAGACATCGGAGAGGGTGGAGGCTTTGCTCCTGCCGTCTGATGTGCTTTAACTGATAAGAAAGGTAGACATTATGCTCATTTGGGGCTGGGTGATGGCTTTCCCAGGAGAGACACATCAAAGATGTCAAGGCAGTGATTAGGCCGTGATTACTTAGAGATGAAATGATTTGTAGCCTGGGCTGGCATGATGGCTCAGTGGCTAAGGGCGCTTGGGGACTGGAGTTCAGTCCCTGGTTCCCATTTGGTGGAAGGAAAGAACGGGTTCCTGGAAGCTGGCATCTCACCTCCAGACATGCACACACACACCAATGGCTTTTCTGTTTTATTTTATTATTTTTTTAAAAATATTTATTTATTTGTTATGTGTACAATATTCTGTCTGTGTGTATGTCTGCAGGCCAGAAGAGGGCACCAGACCTCATTACAGATGGTTGTGAGCCACCATGTGGTTGCTGGGAATTGAACTCAGAACCTTTGGAAGAGCAGGCAATGCTCTTAACCACTGAGCCATCTCTCCAGCCCCTCTGTTTTATTTTTTTGAGACAGGGTTTCTCTGTGCATCTCTGGCTGTTCTGGAACTCACTCTGTAGACCAGGCTGGCCTCAAACTCACAGAGATCCTTCTGTGTCTGTGTCCCGAGTGCTGGGATTAAAGGCGTGACTTTGATCTGGCCATTTTTTTTTCTCCTCAAGACAGGGTTTCTCTGTTATCCCTGGCTATCTTGGAACTTGCTCTGTGGACTAGGCTGGTCTTAAATTCAGTGATCTACCTACCTCTGCCTTCCAAGTGCTGGGATTAAAGGTGTGTGCCACTATGCCTGGCATCATTTTTTTGTTTTTTAAAAAAATTATTGTTTTGGTTTTTGAGACAGGGTCTTTACATAGTCCTGGCTATCTCTGCTGTGACTCGGGCTGGCCTTGAGTTCACAGAGATCCTCCTGCCTTGGTCTCCTGAATGCATTATCATACATGGATGTCAATTTTTTTTTTTTTTAGTTTTTTCGAGGCAGGGTTTCTCTGTAGCTTTGGAGCCTGTCCTGGCACTAGCTCTTGTAGACCAGGCTGGCCTAGAACTCACAGAGATCCGCCTGCCTCTGCCTCCCGAGTGCTGGGATTAAAGGCATGCGCCACCACTGCCCGGCTCAATTTTTTTTTTTTAATTGACATAAAATTTTATCTTTCTACTTTATCCATCTTATAACTTACACTGCCCAGAAATAAACTCACCACTTTGTCTACTAAGAAAATGTCTAATACTTTCAGAAGATTAAAAATTTTTATTTATTTTTATTAAGCTCTACATTTTTCTCTGTTCCCCTCCCTACCTCTCCCCTCCCCTTCAACCCTCTCTCAAGGTCCCCATGCTCCCAATTTACTCAGGAGATCTTGTCTTTTTCTACTTCCCATGTAGGTTAGATCTATGTATGTCTCTCTTAGGGTCCTCATTGTTGTCTAGGTTCTCTGGGATTGTGATTTGTGGTCTGGTTTTCTTTGCTTTAAAAACTACTTATGAGTGATTACATGTCATAATTGTCTTTCTGTATCTGGGTTACCTCACTCAAAATAATGCTTTCTAGCTCCATTCATTTTCCTGCAAAATTCCAGATGTCATTATTTTTTTCTGCTGTGTAGTACTCCATTGTGTAAAAGTACCACATTTTCCTTATCCATTCTTTGGTCGAAGGACATTTAGTTTGCTTCCAGGTTCTGGCTATGACAAACAATGCTGCTATGAACATAACTGAGAACATGTCTTTGTGGCACAATTGAGCATCCTTTGGATATATACCCAAAAGTGGTATTGCTGGGTCTTAAGATTGTTTCCTAATTTTCTGAGAAGTCACCACCCTGACATCCAAAGGGGCTGTACCAGCTTGCAATCCTACCAGCAATGCAGAAGTGTTCCCTTTTCCCCACAACCTCTCCAGCATAAGTTGTCATCAGTGTTTTTGATCTTGGCCATTCTTACAGGTGTAAGATGGAATCTCAGAGTAGTTTTGATTTGCATTTCTCTGATGACTAGGGATGTTGAACATTTCCTTAAGTGTCTTTCAGCCATTTTAGATTCCTCTGTTGAGAGTTCTCTGTTTAGGTCTGTACTCCATTTTTTATTGGATTATGTAATCTTTTGGTGTCCAATTTCTTGAGTTCTTTGTATATTTTGGAGATCAGACCTCTGTCTGATGTGGGATTAGTGAAGATTTTTTTTCCCATTCTGTAGGCTGTTGTTTTGTCTTGTTGGTCATGTCCTTTGCTTTACAGAAGCCTTTCAGTTTTAGGAGGTCCCATTTATTAATTGTTTCTCTTAGTGTCTGTGCTACTGGGGTTATATTTAGGAAGTGGTCTCCTGTACCATTTTATTTTGTGTAAATGTCTTGCTTGCATGTATATTTGTGCACCACGTTCCTGCAGTGCCTGAAGAGGCCAGGAGAGGGTGTTGAATCTCCTGGAACTGAGGTTACAGATGACTGTGACCTCTTTTGGGCTCTGGGAATCAAACTTATGTCCTCTGCAAAGTAGCAAGTAGCACTCACTCCTAACCATTGAGTTGTCTCTCTCCAGCCCCTAAAATGCTTTAAATTTGTCTGCAGCCCCCATAGAGTCTCACTGTGTAACTCTGGCTGTTCCGGAACTCACAGAGACCCAACTGTCTCTGCTCTCCTAGTGATTTAAAATTCATTAACTCTTAATCTTCTAAATTACACTCTCTGTGCAATGTTAAGTGTGGGTGTTTTCTTCACAACCTTTGGAGATGTAACTTGAGAGCCACCAAAAACGCCATGCAGACCCATCATGCAGAAACCTAAGTGTCAGGTGTGGTGGTGCTCGCCCTTCAATCCCAGGGTTGAGAAACCCCGTTTCAGCCAGCCAACCAAAACAGAACAAAACCCCACAGAACTTGTAATTACCTGCAAGAAGCCCATATTTGTCCTGTGGGGTGTACCTCACTCCTTCTTGGAGAACCCTTCTATTTAAACACATTTAAAATTTTAAATTGCATGTACATGTGTGTGGGTGTACCTGTGGAGGAGTAAGAACCGCTCTGAAAAGTTGGTTATCCCACCACGACATTGTCAGGGATTGGACTCAAGTCACCAAGTTTGGGGGCAGGCACCTTTCCCTACTCAGTCATTTTGCTGATCCCATTTTTCCCTTCCTTTCTCCCTCCCTTCCTCCTTGCCTCTTTCTTTTTTTTTTTTTTTAAATATTTATTTATTTATTGTGTATACAATTTTCTGTGTGTATGCCTGAAGGCCAGAAGAGGGCGCCAGACCTCTTTACAGATGGTTGTGAGCCACCATGTGGTTGCTGGGAATCGAACTCAGGTCCTTTGGAAGAGCAGGCAATGCTCTTAACCACTGAGCCATCTCTCCAGCCCCTCCCTGCCTCTTTCTTTCTAGGTTTTTTTTTGGTTGTTGTTGTTGTTTTGGGGTGTTTTTTTTTTGTTTGTTTTTTTGAGACTGGGTTTCTCTGTGTAGCCCTAGCTGTCCTGGAACTTACTCTGTAGACCAGGCTGGCCTTAAACTCACAGAGATCTACTTGCTTCTGCTTCCTTAGTGCTGGGATTAAAGGTGTGCGCCACCATTGCCTGGTCCACTTTTCTATTTTTAATAGGTAAAGCTTTGCTTCATTCTTGGCTCACTCTAAATCTCATTCACCTATTGAAGCACAAATGAAGCCCAAATCCCGGTTTTGCTTTTTGAGAAATCTCTGAAATGCGACCAGTGCAGTATGGGGTGTTGTGCCAATAGCTGGAGGAAATTTCAAACTGACTAGGGCTTAGAAATAGCGCTTAGGTGGTAGAATGCTTGCTAGTAAACAGTAAACGCTGGGTTCAGAACCACATAAACTAAGCCACGTGGTGTACAGCTGGAATCCCAACAGGAGGGCCAGGGGTTCAAGCACATCCTTAGTCACAGAGGGAGTTGAGGTGAGCCTGGGCTCTTCCTGATCTCAAATGGGACTAAGGAGAATATTGGCCGGCAGCTGGAAGTTATCTTCGATGGGTTATCTAAACCTTTTCATCTAGGATTTACGGCAGCTTCCTAGGTTTGACTTTGACACAAAGACTTCAAGGCTGGGTTGAAAACTTTGTGATTCACAGGAGCCAGAGGAAAAAGGGAAGTTGGATGTGACTGGGTCATTGGAGGACTGAAAATTATCATATACACAGTGAAAATGTAAAAATCTGTTTAAACCTCAAAATCATATACATATATGTATATATATATATGTAAACCTGCTCAGTCCATTTGTTATTTACATATATACATATCTGATACACACACATATATGTTGTTGGGGGCTGTAGACCCCTGGCCCCTTGACTTTCTTTGCCTGGTTCAGACCCTTTGCCTGCTGGAGTGAACTGAGCAAAACAACTTGTTTACCTGTGCCTGCAGCTGCTCTGAGCACGAGACCCTGATGGCAGGGGATTGGGTTCTGGTGAGGCCTGCAGCTGAAAGATCCCGAGAGCTGGGGTGTGATTATCAGTTAAGGATCCCTATATAAGCTTCCCTGGAACACAATAAAGTTGGCATTGTTGTATCAAGGATGACCCGTGTTCCCTGTCTCATCTGTGTGTGTGTTTTTTTTTTTTTTTTTTTTTTTCGAGACAGGGTTTCTCTGTGGTTTTGGAGCCTGTCCTGGAACTAGCTCTGTAGACCAGGCTGGTCTCGAACTCACAGAGATCCGCCTGCCTCTGCCTCCCAAGTGCTGGGATTAAAGGCGTGCGCCACCATCGCCCGGCTGTGTGTGTGTGTTTTTAAGTCTCCAGCCTAGTTCCCAGCTCGCGTTCCATCCTGTAGTGCAGGCACTACATATGTAGGTTAAAAAGGCCATGAATTTAAGACAGCAAGGAGGAAGGTACTTAGGAGTGGCTAGAGGGAAGAAAAGGAATGGGAGGATCATGTGGTTATATTTAATTTCAAAGAATATAAAAAGGTAAAAGAAATCTTGTTTAATTCATTTGCTTAGATATTAGAAAGATGGTCTAGAGGCGTGGCCCAGTTACCACATTAGTTAGAAGTCAGCCCATGGGCACAAATGAATTGCATTTTTACTGAAAAAGAATGTGAAGACGGAGCTGGGGATGTTTCTTCACTTTTAAGGTTATTTGTCTGGATGTAAATTCAGTCAATTTAAGGCAGATTTAAAATAAAAATTATTTTAATTTTGTGCTTATGCACAGAATCTAACATATGAGGCTACAAGGGTAAAACAGTTACACAGTGAGGTCAAGGCCAGCCTGGGCTATGTCGGGAGCAGTATCTCAGAAAAAAAAATAGTGATTGGTTACCGTTAAACTCTGGAGATGAATTAAGTATGACTGCAAGATCATCATGATTCAGGAACTAAAGACACTTGTCACTGAGTCTCTTGACCTGAGTTTGATCTCAGGATTCATGTGGCAGATGAAGAGAACCCCAAGGACACATCTCTGTCCTCTAGAGGCATGCTGTGGCATGTCCTGTCCCTGCACAAAGAAATAAAAGTAATAAAAAATATGAGCCCTTATCTGTTAGTTCAGACTTGCAAAACCGGAAATCAGCAGACAGGAGGGGTCTGTTCAGTGCTCCCAGGGCTGGGGAAATAGCTGAGTTAGAGTGCCTGTCCAGCAGGCTAGAAGCCCGGCTTCCCCTCCCCACCCCATGAAACCGGGAAAGATGTACACACCTGCAGTCACTCTGAAGGCAGAGGCAGGAGGATTAGGAGTTGAAAGCCATCTCTGAAGTCAGGCTAGGCTACAAAAGACCTTGGCTTCTCAGAGCTTTTGGGGGACAAACTTAGGTATTCCTTGAGGCTGTGAAGTCATTAAGATCTTACACGGGAGTCCTGGGTGGCGACCAGGCGACCAGCGCCACCAGGAGATGCCAGGTGCCGTGCATTCATCAGAAATAATGAGCAAAGCAGCTGTGTCTTATCAGACTGTCCCTCCAGAGTGTCAGATGGAGACCAATTAGCACAGGCAGGAAGCAACACAATTCTGCCTTTCCAAGCAAAACAGAAAGCGCTCCCGCCCCTCAGTGACAATGCCGAGGCCAGGCCTCTCTACTTTTTTGGCTGTGTTCATCTTTTCTTGCTTTGGAGTGAGCTGGGAGCTAGTTCCAGGAAATTGAACAGGCTCCATCAGGTGAAGCGGAATTTTAATGACTGCTTTTGCAAACCCAAGGCTCTCCTACCTCCTTGCTAGTGAGCCGTGCCTCAATGAGACAAGGCTTAAACAATTTTTAAAATTTCCTTATTTTTAAATTTAAAGTCTATGTTTCTTGAAACTGTGTGTGTAAGCTCAGCCATTAGGAAGCAGAGGCAGAAGAATCAGGCATTGAAGGACAGCCTTGGCTACGTAGCAAATTCAAAGCCATTCTGGGCTATAAGGGATTCTGACTCAAAAAAGAAAAAAAAAATGAATTTCACAGCTGGGGATTTGTTAACAGCAAAACCCTTGCTTGCCTTGAATTTAATTCCCAACGCCACAAAAAAGAAACATTAGGGACTGGCAAGATGGCTCGGAGGGTAAAGGCGCTTGCAGCCGGGGCTGACAACTTGTTTGATCCCCAGAACCCAGGTGAAAGTGGAAGGGAGAACAGACTCCTCAATTTGTTCTTTGACCTCTATACGTAACCCACTCCAATCAGACACACAATAATAATAAAATAAAATACTAATACAAAAATTATTAAAAGCCAATGAATCAGTAATATATGAAGGAGTAAGTCAATAGGCAGGTATATGAAGGAAGGCTGGGTAAATTAACATTTGCTGCTGCGCTTTGGTTCCGCCCACTCCGCCTCGCCAGAACTACATTTCCCAGAAAGCCCCGCGTGAGGAGGCATGCGCAGCGCTGCTCTTGGGAGGCTGCGACGCCGAGTTTCACTCCGGCTGCCTCCCGCTCGGAGTCGGAGCTATAGTCGGGGGCTTCTTCCCAGGCCGAGCCGCAGCTGAAGCCGGAGGTCGGCGGTCCTCTCCACCTGTTCCCTCTGCTTCCCTCAGACTCGGTGAGCGGGACAGGCGGGCCACCTGCTGGCGCTCAGGCTGCGGTCCTGAAGGTGGGTGGGTGGGTGGGTGGGTTGAGGAGAGGGGGCTATTGAGCCAAGCTGGGACCGGAAGGGGGCGGTCGTGCGGGTGAGGGAGGGCCGTACCCGCGGGGTGGGTGAGTCCTGGGGGCGCAGGGAGCATTGGGCTCCAGGGCACCGGGGTCCTGGAAGCGGGAAGTCGTTTTTGGGACGCTCTGGGCGTTGGGGACAGGGCTGGGTGTGGTGAGAGCCCTCTTTTTTTTTTTTTTTTTTGCAGAGACGGGGGTCACCCGCCTGCCTGAGAGTTTGAGTCCTACACGACCTGGAAGAGCAGGGAGGCTATTGCTACCCTGGCTCCCCGAGGGGACAGTTTCAGTCCTGAGGGGGCTGCATCCTGGCAATAGTGCTCAACCACTGGCTGGGACTTTGGAGGCGTTTGCCTTTCCATTCTTGTTCTCTCTCAAACTGGGGCACTTGGGGGGAGTCTCTGTTTTGAAGCTCGGCTGAGGGTTGCCCACGTTGGCTTTGCCTTCACAACGGCACACATACGAATGTGTACAGAGGCGCGGCATTTAAGGAACTCAGTTTCTACATGCCACCTCAGCCCCTTTCTGGTTCTGGAGAGGCCCGCGATGTGGTGCAGGCTCGCAATCCCAGCACTTGGGAGACTAAGGTATCAGGGTCTCGAGTTCAAAGCTTCCCTGGGCTGTGTAGCAAGCCTCTGTGTTAACCACCCCCCTTCCAAAAAACAAAACAAAACCAAAAGTGTTAGCTAGGTGTGGTGACTTATGCTTGTAATCTCCACACTTGTGAGGCAGAGCGTGAGAATCAGGAGTTCCAGGTCAGCCCTAAGCTGTATACCGTGGACCCTGCTCAAAAAACTCAAAAAGTAATAGTTCTATAAAGTAGAAAAAAAAATCAGGGTTAACTTCAGCCACAGAGGTATGTAGGCCTTTTGTTTATTTACCGTGTAAGTCTATATGGTAAACCCGTGGACTGGTTTCTGAAGTCCTCATATGGGTTTTTCTGGGAAAGGGTTTAGCTGAGTGGTCCGAGGAGGATTGTTATACCTTCTGCTCTCTGCCCCGGCTATTGAAAAATAAATGGTAATTTCCAGGCCCCGGCCACAGCACACGGGATCCAACATCTGTGCTCTCGTTTTCTCCTGCCGTTTCTCCATTGAAGACTTAATCATCTTTTTGGCAAAGGTACCTCGGAATTGGTGTGGCTGAGTCAGCGAGCCCTTGAATTTGCCTGGTTTTTGTTGTTTGCCATTCATATCAAGATGGGAACTCAGACAAGTGATTGCTCCTGAAGATCTGGTGTCTCCACATCAAGAAGGGATAGTTTGGTGCCAGCCCTTTAAGTAAAAGGAGGTGAGAGCCATGGGGTAATTTACCTTGTTGCTTTTGAAATCTGGTTTTCAAAAGAGAAAGTGGGTGTGGCCACTGAAGGAAGACGACTAGGTCCATACTGTGACTGTGCTTGTCTGGCAAGCGTGAGGATCCAGATTCGCTTTCTAGTGTGGCGCCTGCACTACCTGGAACCCCGGTCGGGCAAGGGTCTGGAGATTAAAAAACACACAGAGACATGGGTTACTCTTGAAACAAGAATGCCAATTTTATTGTGTTCCAGGGCAGCTTATACAGGACTTTAACTAATGGCCACGCCCCAGCTCTCAGGATTTTTCAGCTGCAAGCCCACCAGAAACCACTCCTCTGCCATCAGGAACTCATGAGGGTCTTGTGCCCAGAGCAGCTGCAAGCATAGGAAAACAAGTTGTTTACTCTGGCAGCTAAGGGGTCATAGAAAATTGAGGGTCTGAGGGTCCGCAGTCCCCAACACTCTAGAACCAACGTGAAAAGCCTGGCACGGTGGTATGCACCTGTGCTAGGGAGGAGACGGGTAAATCCCTGGGGCTTGCTAGTCGGTCAGCCGGCCTTGCCTATTGGGTGAGTGAGCAAGGTTGATGTGGTGCAGGAACTGTAGTCCAGCTCTCCTCTAGCCTTCCGGAGTATCCATGCATCTGTGCACACATGCACATAACGTTTATACATACACACATAGAGACGCAGGCAGCATGGACGGTGGGCTTCGGGGGGTTCCAGGAGCAAAATGAAGCCTGGGAGTTGGTTGTTGATTGCCAACTGTTGCAAATAAATTCGGTTGGCTTCTTGCCAACACTGCTTCTGTCTAACCGGTCTTAAAGGATGCTTCCTACTCAGGACATGCTTTATGGGCTGGGAGGCAACCTTGGGAGAGTGCTTAGCTAGCATGTAAGACTCTGGGTTCAAGCCCCAGCACTTCAAAACATTTATTTTTTATCACTACTTTTAAAAAAAAATATTTATCTCTGGTATGTATATGCCATGGTGCACATGTGGAAGTGAGGGGACAGTTAGCAGGAGTCAGTTCTCTCCATCATCTGAGTTCTGGAGAATAATTAATTTTTGTTTTATGTGCCTTGGTATTTTTTTTAAATATTTATTTATTATGTATACAATATTCTGTCTGTGTGTATGTCTGCAGGCCAGAAGAGGGCACCAGACCTCATTACAGATGGTTGTGAGCCACCATGTGGTTGCTGGGAATTGAACTCAGGACCTTTGGAAGAGCAGGCAATGCTCTTAACCACTGAGCCATCTCTCCAGCCCCTGTGTCTTGGTATTTTGCCTGCGTGTGTGTTTGTGTGAGGGTGCCAGATCTTGGAGTTACAGACAGTGGGGAGCTGCCACGTGGGTGCCGGGAATTCAACACGGGTCCTCTGGAAGAACAGTGGGTGCTCTTCACTGCCGAGCCGTCTCTCCAGCGCCCTTCTCCCCTTTTAAAAATTACTTGTTTATTTTTATTTATTTTAAGTTCTAGAGATCTGAATCAGATGATTAGGATTGGCAGTGCCTTTTCCTGCTGAGCCATCTCAGTGCCCCCCTCCCCCCAACTTTTTTTTTTTTTTTTTAAGAACACTTCCTTGCTGTATAAACCTGACAATTTAAGTTCTACCCCCTGATCCCCTGGTGGGAGGAGACCGGATTCCTGAAAGCTATCCCCTGACTTCTGCACACCTCCATTACAAACACAGGCCTATGCTCACACAGTAATAGTAAATTAAAAGGAAAACATGCCTAGCAAGGTGATGCATGCCTGTTACCTTACACTTGGAGACTTAGGCAGAACTGCAAGTTTGAGGTTAGCCTGGGCTTTGTAGCCAGTTCATCCTTGCATGGTGTTACAAGCTGTAACCCTAGCATTCAGTAAATTGAGGATCATGAGTTTGGGGCCATCCTGGGATATGTAGTGAATTCTAACCCAGCCTGGGCTACAAAAACAAAACCAACAAACCTGTGCTTTGTAGGCTAGAGAAATGAGTCTCTGTTAACTGCTTTTGAACTAAAAACATTCATTTTTTGTTTGCATAAACCTCTGGCAAGTGCCAGACAAGATCTCCTCCTCCTGGCATCTTCTTGGGTGGAAAGACAGACAGACCAGTTAGTGACAAGGTGTTGTGATAGGTGTAGAGCTGAGGTGAGTCACACGGTGAGTCCCCTCCTCCAGGAGGAGGTAGGCGTCAGGGTCAGGAACGCTTCTGGAAGTGATGGCCAAGGTGAGCTGCAAAGACAAGGACAAAGTGGGGAGGAAGCCTGGAAGGGCTCTCAGCATTTTCATAGTCATGGAGCTTCCAGTGCAGTGCTGTGCTGGCTAGGACAAGGAGAAGTGACTGTAGTGGACAGGCCCGGAATGCGGGCAGAAGGCGGAGTATATTTAGCGGGTTCAGAGGGCCTTGCCGATTGCTGATGGATTGTCATCCACAGATGTGTGTACACTAGAGCCCGGTCTACATTGTGATCCTGGTAAGGCTCAGCCTTTGAGAGGTAGACTCTAGGAGCGGAGAAGATGGCTCAGTAGTTAAGGACACTTCCGGGTCTTGCAGATGACCCTAGTTGGGTTCCCAGCACCCGTGTCAGGCAGCTCCTAACCATCTGTAACTCCAGCTCCAGGGGATCCAATGCCCTCTTCTGGCCTCTGTTGTCACCCTCCGGCATATGGCATATAAACATACAACACACACCTGCATGTAAATAATAAAAAAAAATTATAAGAGGCCATTAGCGTCAGAGCAGATTAATGCTGATCTTGTGCGATGGGTCATGCCTCCCTGAAATGCAGTTCTGTGGAAAGTGTGTTGAGAAAAGACAAAGCCACTCCCACATGCTTGGTCACTTCTGTGCCTCTGTTTCTCTGTTTCTCTACTCAAAAACGCTGCTGCCATGTTTTAATGGACCCTCCAGCCATTACAGGGATGAGCCAAATAAATTGCTTTAGAGGCTGGGAATGTAGCTTAGTTGGTAGAGTGTGTGTCTACCTTGCTCCAAGCCCTAGGTTCCATCCGCAGCACTGCAGAGGCTGGTGCCACAGCCCTGTCCTCCTAGCTCTCAGGAGGAGGAAGCAGGAGGATTAGGAAGTTGAAAGTCATCCTCAGGTACCTGATGAGTTCATGGCCAGCTTGGGGTACATGAGACCTTGTAAGTTTTTTAGCTTCTATGTTACTCACTCAACACCACAAATGTACACGCAAGCTCTGGAGACTACGATGTTAGCAGAGTTCCATGAAGGACAGACAGAGTGCTGTAAAAATTCAGAACTGTTTTCTTTCTGTCGGGCACATCAAAGCATGCTGTTTAACTTGGGCCTTGGGGCTGGGGTGAAACTCAGCGATAGAACAATCGCCTACGATCTGCCAGTGAGGAGCTGGGCATGGCTCAGTCATAGCGCCTTGCCTAGCATGGCAAATACATTTTTTTTTTTTTTTGATTTTCGAGACAGGGTTTCTTTGTAGCTTTTGGTACCTGTCCTGGAACTAGCTCTTGTAGACCAGGCTGGCCTCGAACTCACAGAGATCCACCTGCCTCTGCCTCCCGAGTGCTGGGATTAAAGGCGTGCGCCACCACTGCCCGGCTCTGGCAAATACATTTTAATTGAGAATATTGGTGAAGGTTGAGGAGTTGACCGGTAGGTAAAGTACTTGTGCACAAGCTTGAGAAGGTGAGTTTGGATCACCAGAACCCACATGAAAAGTGGGTGTTCCAGGGCACGCCTCTACTCCTAGTGCTGGGAGCTGGAGGTGGGCAGTCCCAGGGGTTAGCTAGCCAGTTTGCTCTGCTGAATGGTTGGGCTCCAAGTTCAGGGAGGGATCCTGTTTCAGGAAATATTGGAGGCCAGAGCTGGGAGAGGGCTCAATTGTTAGGGAAAGCACTTGCTACTCTCCTAGAGGACTGAAGTTCATTGCCCAGCACTCACATCAGGTGGCTCATAAAAGCCTGTCACTCCAACTCCAGAGAACCATCTTGTGGCATCCATGGGTGCTCACACACAGACCTGGAGCCTGTCCTGGAACAGACTCTGTAGACCAGGCTGGCCTTGAACTCACAGATACCCACTTGTCTCTGCCTCCCAAGTACTGGGGCTAAAGGCGTGCGCCCCCACTGCCCAGTGGGTGTCTTCCTTAACCCTCTCACTTCCTTATCTTTTTGAGACAGGGTCCCTTCTGGAGCTCCCTGATTCTGGCCAGTGAGCTCCAGGGACCCTCCTGCCTCTGCCTTTCCAGCACTGGGATTGTATACCACTGTGCGTGAGGTTTTCATGTGGATTATGGGGAGTGGAACTCAGGTCTAATGCTTGAACAGCAAACACTTAGCAGCTGAGCTTCAGGCGTTCTGAGGAGAATTAAGAGGCCAGCATGGAATGAAGCCATGGTTGCAGAGAAAAGTCCCTCAGCCCGCAGATGTTAGGGCTTGTGCGGCATTTAGAGTTCAGAGCTGACTGAGCAGTCTCTTAGGTGATTGTTTACCAGGTGAAAATCAAACTTGATTAGTACACACAAATCGCTCTTCATGCATGGTCTGCTTTTCAAAATTTTAATTTTTTTTTTTTTTGTTTTCTTTTTGAAATGGTTCTCCTCCTGTAGCCCAGGCTGGCCCCTGGCTCCAGTTCACTGTGTAGCCAGGGATGATGTTGAGTACCTGATGCTCCTGTGTCGGCATCTCAAGTACCGGGATTATTTGTGCATTACTCTTCTGGCCTAGTGGTCCGCGTTTTTTTTTTTTTTTTTTTTTTTTTTTCATTAAAAAATAACTTTTTTTCCTAAGCCAGGTGGTGTTCACACATGCCTTTAATCCCAGCACTCAAGAGGCAGAGGAGAGGCAGGTAGAGCTCTGAGTTGGAGGCCAGCCTGGTCTACAGAGCTTCAGGATAGCCAGGGCTACACAGAGAAACCCTGTCTTGAACCCCCCCACCAACACACACACAAAATTTTTTTTCCTGAGTGAGCCTGATCTTGGTTTTTCAAGACAGCGTTGCCAGTCCTGGAACTAGCTCTTGTAGACCAGGCTGGCCTCGAACTCTCAGAAATCTACCTGCCTCTGCCTCCCGAATGCTGGGATTAAAGGCATGCTACCACCACCTGGCCACATCCGCCTTTTTAGTGTTTATGCGTGTATGTTTTAATATACTTACTTAGTTATATTTTGTTTACTTTGTGTATGCATGGTGTGTTTGTGGGTGCACACGAGGGGAGGTCAGAGGACAGTTTCTAAGAACAGACTCCTTTAACCACCTGGATCCTGGAGTTTGAACTCAGGAGTCAGGCTTGGTCACAAGCACCTTGATCTACTGAGTAGGTAGTCTCCCCACCCATTGTGGAGTTCTTTGCTTGTTTGTTGAGACTTACATGTAGCCCACATTAGCCTCAAACTCCCTATACTCCCTAGATAAATATTTTTTAATTAAATTATTGCTTGCTGCCATTAGCTCTAACTTCTTATTGGCTAACTCTTACATATTAATTTAACCCATCTCCATCTTCCTTTTGAAGTAGATTGGTGCTGCCAGGAGCAGATGTGTCTCACTGTCATGAAAAGTCCTAAATTTTTTTTTAAATGTTTATTTATTTGTTATGTATACAATATTCTGTCTGTGTGTATGTCTGCAGGCCAGAAGAGGGCACCAGACCTCATTCCAGATGGTTGTGAGCCACCATGTGGTTGCCGGAAATCGAACTCAGGACCGAAAAGTCCTAAATTTTTAAAACATTTAAATGCCATATTCTGAAAGTCTCTAAAAGATTTGAAGAATACCTAACTAACTGAAATATATCTCTGTATATCTAGAAAACCTAACTAACATGACTACAATCTTGACTATTATAGATGATTATCTACTAACCTATATTTCTTAATTTATACTTTATTTATTTATTTATTATATACACAGTGTTCTGTCTGCATGCCAGAAGAGGGAACCTGATTGAATTACAAATGATTGTGGGCCACCATATGGTTGCTGGGAATTGAACTCAGAACCTCTGGAAGAACAGCCCGTGCTCTTAACCTCTGAGCCATCTCTCCAGCCCTACATTCCATTTTTTAAATGAACTACACAGAGTACCTTAATCAAGAGCAGAAATATACATATAGCAGCCGGGCGATGGTGGCGCACGCCTTTAATCCCAGCACTCAGGAAGCAGAGGCAGGCGGATATCTGTGAGTTTGAGACCAGCCTGGTCTACAGAGCTAGTTCCAGGACAGGCTCCAAAGCCACAGAGAAACCCTGTCTTGAAAAACCAAAAAAAAAAAAGAGAAATATACATATAGCAAAATTGACCTTAAATTTGTATCAATAAATCAAAATTCATACCAATGCAAATCTCTATAGCATATCGCCCTTTAAATGTAAATGTAACAAACATTTATAGACAATATTTGGGAATATGGGAGTAGCTTTTCCCATACTACTTCCTGCTGATGGGGGTGCTGCTAATCATGTCTTTTATGGTGTATCCTTTGTGCTAGGTTCATCTCAGTCAGCAGTTGGGCAAAGCAATTTTTTTTTTGAGGGTGTTCACGTCAACCTTTCAGGGGGATGTGGTCTATCAAACCATATTGGTCTGAAAGCAATCCACAAGTTCTTATCTTCTGTGGAGACAAAAGAAGAACCTCTTTTCCAAAGCAACATATCCTTAGACCCAAATTCTGAAGTCAAGATACCTCTATAATGTACAAACTGGTTTAGCTTAGCAGCCCATACAATGATGTCTCTCTGTACTTAGCTCCTTCACAGTCAAAAAATTCAAGGAAAACACAATAATATACTTAATTCAGACTTTCTTGTGAATTTTCCATTTTTACATGGCTTATTTTTCTTTATTCCTTTTCATCTATGACTATCTGTCTCTTTAAAGACTTAACCATTTTTTTTTTTTTGTTTTTTTCGAGACAGGGTTTCTCTGTGGCTTTGGAGCCTGTCCTGGAACTAGCTCTATAGACCAGGCTGGTCTCGAACTCACAGAGATCCGCCTGCCTCTGCCTCCCGAGTGCTGGGATTAAAGGCGTGCGCCACCATCGCCCGGCTGACTTAACCATTTTTTAAGCATTAACTTTATTTTATAAATCTCTATACTTTCTTTCTTCTCTCTTCTAAGCCTACATACATTTATCCAACACTATGACTTATCTGGGTTTGTCTTTATTACATATCTGTAATTCTTTACTATCCAGGAGCACTTTTTAAAATGCTAAGCACTGCTTAAAACTTAAGCTGTGCCATTATTAGGGGAAATATGGTACTTCCTGCTTGCCTGCCCAGTCTAAAACTTAAGCTGTGCCATTATTAGGGGAAATATGGTACTTCCTGCTTGCCTGCCCAGTCTAAAACTTAAGCTGTGCCATTATTATGGTATATATGGTATTTCCTGCTCACTCCACACAGTCCAGCATGGCGGAGCTGCTCGCTGCCTCTGAGAGCCAGGCACACAGCCCCATTCTCAGGCACACAGCCAGTCCATGTCCATTAAGCAAGCTGCAGCAGTCTGCTCACAAACCCTATTCAAATGCTCTGACTCCCAGAAAGCCAGCATCTTAAACCAGCCGAGGCTTTTTTCCTGCTGCGGCTGAATCAGGAAAATCTCTCTTAAAGGAGCTGCAGCAAGCCGCCAGCAAACAGCAAGAAGCTGTGTTAAATTCTGTAATTTTTTTTTTTTTTTGCCTAGAATTCCTTTTCAAGCCCTTCAGGTTTTACATGGATTTAGTTGGCCATGTGGGCACCAATTTGTTGGAATGAGGCGCTTGTTAGTCTTCGCCGCCCAGAACCAAAATAACCACACAGAAAGTATATTAATTAAATTCTGCTTGGTCCATTAACTCTAATTTCTTATTGGCTAACTCTTGCATATTAATTTAACCCATCTCATTAATCTGTATATCACCACGAGGTTTGGCCTACCAGTAAAGTTTCTGTACATCTGTTTCCGGCGGTGGTGGCTCCATGGCATCCAACTCCCTCTATATTTAAGGGTGACCTTGAGTCTTTTTATTTTATTTGTGTGTGGGGTGCCACAGTGTGTGTGGAGGCCAGAGGACTTCATGGAGCCAGTTCTGTACTGACTCTATATGTGGGTAGTGAGACTTGAATTCAGGTTGTTAGGTCCGCATGGCAAGCACTTCCACACTCTGAGCCTCTGGCTGGCCTTGTACTCAGGTCTATTTGCCTCTGTCTCCAGCTGTGCCCTGCCCAACCTTGGTCTCTTGATCCTTCTATCTCTTCCCCTGAGTGCTGGAAAAACTGGCATGCCTTGTTGATTTTAGCCTTTCTCCCAGTTTGTAATTTATATTTCCACTTTTTTGTGTTTTCAAGGCAAGGTTTTCCTGTGTAGCCCTGGCTGTCCTGGAACTGAGTTTGTAGACCAGGTTGGCCTTGAACTTAAAGAGTTCTGGGTGCTGGGATTAAAGGTGTGCACCACCACTGCTCAGCAGTATTTCCACTTTTTTGAGGGGGGAGTTTGAGACAGTCTTTCTCTGTAGTCCAGGCTAGCCTGTAACTTGCCGTATTCCTCCTACCTCAGCCTTCCAGATGCTGGAATAACTAATTTACAGCCATGCATCACCAGTGCCTATCTCCACACCTGTTTTTATTTGTAGAAAGTTTGTTGTTGTTAGGGGCATTGAGGAGTGAACCCAGTGCCTTGTACTTGCTGGTCAAATTCTATACTACCGAGCCACACCCCAGCCCCTCACTGGGGGATTCTAGGCAGGGGCTCTACCACT
>JABTXL010004256.1:42689-75086 GCA_025134845.1 Neodon shergylaensis
TTCCTTCCTTCCTTCCTTCCTTCCTTCCTTCCTTCCTTCCTTCCTTCCTTCTTTCCTTCCTTCCGAGATAGTCCCTATATAGTCCAGGCTAGTCTCAAACTCACCTTGTTCTGCCTCAGCCCCCATAGCACTGGACTCTACAGGCATGTGACACCACATGTGGGTGGGGTGGGTGTTCTCTACGGTCTGACTTAGTTCCTGTGAACATCACTTCACATAAATGCCAACATCTCCATGTTCTATATGAAAGAAGGCAAACAGAGTGAGGGCTTCTAGAGACATCAGAGCCTGTGCCTCTTTGTTTTGTCCCTTGGACCTTTAGAAGTTTTGAAGGGTAGGAGAGTCTAGAAGCTCCAGTGTCTGTTGACATATGACCGAGCAAAGTCTCAGTTCCTGTGAAACTGGAAGGAATTTGACAGGAGCTTAGGGAGCTGGTTGTGGGAATCAGGACACTCAAGAGACTGTCAGTTCAAGGTCCTAGAGCTGGTGCAGGAGTGAGGACGCAGAAGTGTGCCCTGGCAGAGCTCTCGTGGGACAGCTGTGGGCACATCATGACGTCATTGCCTAATGTCTCCAGCTGTGTTTTAAGCTAGCGTGTATGGAATGCCTGCTTGGTGCTGGCCCTACAGCTGTGAACAGGGCATTGGTCTGATGGATGGGAAGACACAAGGCAGGGTTGTGTCTGTATGTGTTCCTGCTCAGTAGAGTTCTGGTTGTGTGGAGGGTGTGCAGGGTCATGAGCTCATGTGACACTGGGGGATTCTAGGCAGGCAGGCAGTCTACCACAGAGCCCCGCCCCCTGAGTCACACAAGTTGAGCATGAAGGATGTCAGTTCTCAGGAGAAGATGGAACGGAAAGAGGAGCAGAGTGTCCCTGGGGTAAACAGAAGCCAGTTGGCTGCTGAGCAAGGCACAGGTGCAGGGAGGGGCTGGGGAGACAGCCAAGGGACACTTTAGTTTTTTTATCTAGGGTTTCTTGTGGTTGGTGATAGTCCCTTAGCTGTTTGTCTTGTTTTGGTATTGGTTTTGTGTGGTATGTGTGTGCGTGTGCACGCAGAGGTCAGAGGAGGACTGGGATGTCTCTTAATCATTTTCCTCCTTACTGTTAGGAGACAGGGACTTCCACTGAACCCAAAGCTTGCCATTTTAGCCAGGATAGTCCATAACTGTGGTTACAGATACACGTAGTATGCCCAGCTTTTCTGTGGGTCCTGTGGGTTTAAACTTGGGTCCTTAATTTGTATAGCAAACTGTTCTTGTCCATTACCCATTTCCTGTGTGTAAGTCCCACTGAAGCTACTGCCCCTGGGTGTCCTGAAGTTCTTGTTCCTGAGCCTCGGAACATCAGAGAGGACAGTAATAGTAGGTGCTACTCTATCTCACAGATAAGGCCTGAATTGGGAACTGTGGGGCTCTTAGACAAATGTGCAGGGTCATCGTGGCCTTCTCCACAAGGATTTGGGGTGACTCATGAACACCCTGCATCCCAGGGGCATGGCTCAGCAGTAGAACAGAGAGGAGCCAGGATGTGTGACGTGTGCAGGTCTTACATTCTATCCCCGCATGTGAATAAAGGAAGGAAAGACTCTGAGGTGAAAGTAGTTAATCAGAAGGGGATGACTGGGTAGTGAACAGCACCCCCTTTCCCAGTGCCCCCTATTCTGGAATATTTGCTGAAGTGGGGTAAACAACGGAATGTCTAATTATGTCTGCTAGAGCAGAGATGGGGATGATCAAGAGTTAGTTCATGGTACTCTCAGGATGGTATAGAGAAGTTGTTCTCTTTGGCTGCCTAACAACGTCCCCGATGTGTGTAAGTGCTGTGTCTTGTTTCCAGGTCCCCTGGAGGTGCTGGGCAATGAACTTGAGCCTGCAACCCAGAGTGGTCTGAAGTCTTCAGGAAAGCAGAAGATGGCCATGGCCCCAAGCTCGTCTCTGCCGCAGGTGTACCCTAGCCCTGTGGTGGTGGCTGTGTGGGAATGGCAGGATGGGCTTGGCACTTGGCACCCCTACAGTGCCACTGTCTGCTCCTTCATTGAGCAGCAGTTTGTCCAGCAGAAGGGCCAGCGTTTTGGACTGGGGAGCCTGGCCCACAGCATCCCCTTAGGCCAGGCTGACCCCTCACTGGCCCCTTACATCATCGACCTCCCCAGCTGGACTCAGTTCCGCCAGGATACAGGTAAGACCCGTCTGCCTCTGGCATAGTGCTTGGCTTTGAGCTGGGTACCATGCTAGGTTTTAGGTTTATTGTTGTGACTGACACACCTTCCATTCCTACTCTTTTTTTTTTTTTTTTTTTTAATTTTTTTTTAATATTTATTTATTTTATTTATTATGTATACAATGTTCTGTCTGTATGCCTGCCGGCCAGAAGAGGGCACCAGACCTCATTACAGATGGTTGTGAGCCACCATGTGGTTGCTGGGAATTGAACTCAGGACCTTTGGAAGAGCAGGCAATGCTCTTAACCGCTGAGCCATCTCTCCAGCCCTCCATTCCTACTCTTAACATGAACGCATCTGATAGGAGGGTACTGTAACTAATAAATAACAGCTTCTAGGGCTGGGAATGTAGCTCAGTGGTGGAGTGCTTACCTAGCACGCAAGAAGCTCTGGGTTCTAGCCCCAGCACTGCTGAGACCCAGCGTTGAGTATATGCCTGTAATTGAAGCCTTCTGGAGGTGGAAGCTGGACAGTCAGGAGTTCAAGGTCATCCTTGACTGTATAGTGAGTTCTAGGTTAGGCTAGGCTACATGGAATCTTGTCTCAAAAGAAACCAGCCTTACCTGGAAGAAATGAACTTCGTAGTAGTAACAGATGTGTTGGGAGCTCATGGGGAGGCTCTCCTGGCTCCTTCCTCCTTCAGCAGGCTGGCTAACATGGGTTTAGGATACCATAGTAGTTAAGAGAGTTTTGTGGTGCTTGCCTGTAGTTCCAGTACTTGGGAGGCTATGAATGGAGGATTTATAAGAGTTTAAGACTAAACTGTCTTAAGGGGAGGACAAATAAAAAGCCTGATTGAATATGAGCCATTTTTGACAAGTAAGCTGCTAGCCTCTCTTAGCATAGAGAGTGAGCCCTTGTTCTGTGACTTGGTCCTTTGGTGCCCTTTGCCTTGTGTCCTGTATACCCTACAGAGTAGAGTTTGCCAGTCCCCGAGTCACATAACAGTATGACCGTATACCCACAGTGTGACTGCATACCTACAGTGATGATGTTGAGTTATTGGGGGAAAAGAACTGAGGCTGGGGATGTATCTCAGTAGAACACATACCTAGAATGTGTGAGGTCCCTGCGGTCCATCTTCAGCAACACAGACATGCACAGACACCACATATACACCTCAGCCAATGTATACAATAGGTGCATATACAGACATGTATAGACATATACACAGACACAAACATACTCAAAAATGATACATATGCACCAGGACACACCACTGCCAAAAACATTATCACAGACAGATGCACATACACCATAGACACATACACACAGAAAGACATACACACACATACAGATGTACATACACAAACACAGGTGCAGACACACAGACACGGCATGCGCACACCACAGACACACACACATGAAGATATAGATACTTAGACATATACAGACAATCACACAGACACAGTCATCCATACAAAACACAGAAGCACACAGACATCTATTCCCACCTTGGACTTACACACAGACAGGTGCTCACATACATAGGCATGCACACACGGATGCACACACATGCCCACAGAACGGTGGGTGTGGTGGTGACACTGCAGTGTCAGTGTGTGGAGGAGCAGGAACGTTTTCATTTATGGGTCCTGATCCTTCTCCACAGGCACCATGAGGTCTGTGCGCAGGCACCTGTTCTCACAGAATTCTGCCCCAGGCCAGGGCATCATCTGGGAGTGGCTGGGCGATGACGGATCCTGGATCGCCTATGAAGCTAGCGTCTGTGACTATCTGGAGCAGCAAGTAGCCCGGGGCGTCCAGGTCGTGGATTTGGCCCCACTGGGCTACAACTACACCATCAACTATGCCACCCTAACGCAAACCAACAAGACTTCCAGCTTCTGCCGGAATGTGCGACGCCAAGTGGGGCCAGTTTATCCAGTGACTTCAGTCATTGCTCCCCCAGGCCACATGGGACTCGTCTGTTCTTGCCAACAGTGCCTCCATGGTAGTGGAACTGGGCCTGTGTCGGGTCGCTACCGCCACTCCATGACCAACCTGCCTGCGTATCCTGCCCCCCAACCACCCCACCGGACCGCCACTGTCTTTGGGGCCCACCAGGCCTTTGCCCCATATAATAAACCTTCACTGTCTGGGGCCAGGTCTGCACCCAGGCTGAACACCACCAATCCCTGGGGCGCAACACCTCCCGCTCCAGGCAGCCAGTCCTTGTTTCACTCCAGCTTCTCCCACCTGGGGCCGCAGCTCCTGCCCTCAGGACCGTCCACCTCCAGTGGAGCCAGGTACCTCACAGTGGGAACTTCCCTTTTCTCCATGTGGAAAGCCTCTCCCTCAGCCTTGCACCTCCATGCCTGCTTGTCCCTGGTGTCTTGTCTCTTCCAAGTACACGTGTGCTGAGGCTCCTTGGCTTTCCAGTATGGCATCCCATAGAGCTTCCAAACCATGGCATGTTGATCATTGAGTCCTAATAGCCTGGGATAATCAGGCTTTTTATTCTTTCTTGTCTTTTCTTTTTTAATTTAAATGACAGGGTTTCATGTAGCTCAGATTGGCCTCAGAATTCCTTGTATAGGCTGCGTGGTGGCGGCACACGCCTTTAATCCAGCACTTAGGAGGCAGAGGCAGGTGAATCCCTGTGAGTTCAAGGCCAGCTAGTTCCAGGACACCTAGGACTGTTACACAGTTACCCTGTCTCAAAAAACAAAAACAAACAAAAATTCCCCTCTATAGCCCAAGATGATCTCAAACTTGTGATTCTCCTGTCTCTACTGCTCAGGTGCTAGAGGATCAAACCAAGGTTTTTTGCATACCAGGCAAACGCTTTACCAACTAAACACAGCCCCAACTCTGTTTTTCAAAACAGACTCGTTCTGTAGCCCAGGCTGACCGAGAACTCACCATGAATTTTGAACAAGCTTCCTGCCTCAGCCTCAGTGTTGGGATTATAGGCCTTTGCCCACTCCTCAGGAACCCTTTCTCAGCGTGGTGAGGTGCAGTAGACCTTTGCCAGGCACTGCCTGAGGAGCTCTGCACCCGAGGACACTTTGACATTCCAGAACTTGTGACCTCAAACTCACAGAGATCTTCCTGACCCTGCCTCGCGAGTGCTGGGATTGGGCGCCTATAGAGGACTCTGAATAAATGAGTACTTGCTGGCTTCTGCCAGGTGCCAGGCAGTGCAGGTGTGTGTGTGGGGGGGGGGGGGGGGGAAGCGCCTGCACCTGTAACCCTGAGCCCACAGTTTAGTTCAGAGGAGCCCAGGAGAGTGGAAAGGTGGAGGGTGTGGGGTATCACTTCTGAGAAAGATGATGACATTAGAGGCCTGACCACACCAGGCAGCGTGCTTTTAGTTCTGTCTGTCTGTGGTGCTGGAGATGGAGCCCTCAGACTTCCAGATGCTGGGGTTATAGGTTCTGCCTTCATGCAAAGCCAGGTGGAATTTTGCTGTTTTTTTTTTTTTGTTGGTTTATTTTTTTTTTCATGTGTGTTGGTGCTTTGCCTGTATGTGTGTCTGTGCACATGCATACCTGGTGCCAGAAGAAGTAGTCAGATGCCCTAGAACTGGAGTTACAGACAGTTGTGAGCCACTGGGAATTGAACCTGGGTCCTCTGGAAAAACAGCAAGTGCTTTTAACCTCTAGGCCATCTCTCTAGCCCCCAAGCCAGTCAGTATTTTTGAAAAATTCTATCATTTCCTTTTCTTTGGGTTGGTAGGTGTGCGAGTTGCCGGTGCTGCAGTACATATGGGGAGTCAGGAAATCTCGTGTGAGTTGATGCTCTCCTGCCATGTGGGGCTGGGATTGGACTCCAGTCATCTGGCTCTGGTGTTTTGTTTTTCTTTATTCTGTTTTGTTTTTAGAAAAAGTCTCCCTGTGTATTCCAGCTGGCCTGTGGTTCTTCCTCTTCCTCCTCCTGTATGTTAGGCAATCACTCTGCCATCTCAGCACCTCCACCAAAGGGGGAAAAAGTGCCTGGGGCGTGGCTCAGTGGTAGAGCCCCTGCCTAGAATCCCCCAGTGAGGGGCCGGGCTGTGGCTCAGTGGTAGAGCCCCTGCCTAGAGTCCCTCAATGAGGGGCTGGGGTGTGGCTCAGTGGTAGAGCCCCTGCCTAGAATCCCTCAATGAGGGGCATGGCTCAGTAGTATATTACCTGCCCAGCATGGTGCCTGGGTGTCCACCAGCACCCTAAGAAGAATAGCAGTTGTGCAGGGCACATAGAGAGGCACTGAAGCTGGCCTGCGTGTGCGGGGAGAAGGGAGGCCGTGAGGAGGGGTCTACTCAACCAGTGATAGAGGGCCTGGATCGGTGTCTTCCAGGGTGTCTCTAGAGCTGGGGTATGTGTGTCTGTCTCCTCTGAGAACTGGGAGTGCAGACAGGTGTCACTGAGTCCTGTACAGGCTCTAACATGGACGAGGCTTCAGGAGGCGGTGCCCCTCTCTCCAGTCACTCACCTTACTGCGTGGGGTTGATCTTGAGGGATCAGCCTCGAACACTGAAGCAGAGTTTCTGCCTTGCTGAATTTTCACAGGTTATTTTGAGGTAAATCATCCTCTTCCTGTCTTCCTTCTCCTCTTCACCTCCTCTTCCTCTTCTGCTCTTTTTCTCCCGACCCTCCCTGCTCCTTCACTGTCTTCTCCCTGTCCCAAGCAGTATCTCACTCTTTAGCCTAGCCTGGCCTAGAATTTACTGTGAGGCTCAGGCTGTCCTCGGATTCTGGCTCCTTCAGTTCATGAGTGCCGGATTATAGGTGTGAGCCTCCAAGCCCTACTGAGGCAAACTCTTAACTGGGGACTCAGGATAGTCAGACTTACCTCTTGGTATGGGGCTCCTGTTGGTTGGGGTCCCTTCTCTCTGTTTACAGGCCTGTAGACACTGCTAGGACTCTGGCGGGCCAGGCGTACGATGGAGGTGGTCACTGAGCCAGCTTGTTGCTGCTGGACAAATGCTGCCTGTTGCTACTTGCCGGGTGGCAGGAGCCAGGAGGAACTGGGCTAGCCTGCTGTGTTAGTTGGGCAGCCTCAGAGCAAGCAGGTATAAGCTCTTGTGCTTCCGTGTTCCCTCAGGCTTTTCAGGAGCTGGGAGGGGCGTCTTTTCACTTACAGGCACCTAGCCAGTCTGAACAAGCAAGTGTTTATTCATATCTCTTTAAGTTACATGTATATATTTTGTCTATGTGCGAAGGTTGGTGTGTGCTCATGGAGGTCAGAGGATGACCAGTAGGTCCTGGGGATTGCCCTCCGGTCCGCAGGCGTGGCGGCACGTCGCCAGCCTCTGTCTGATTTATCCCGTGGCCTTCTGCAAGCACGCATGGGTTGTAGACCTTGGGGCTTAACTCACCCCCTGATCTCTTCCCTAGCTGGCCCTGGACAAAGGCAAACATTTGGCCCCTCTTTCTCCCCAGGGGCTGTGGTAACAAGTCTCAAAGCCGAGGGAGGCCAGCAGCATTGGGTGAGAGTTTGCAACACCCAGACTGTGAGCAAGTGACTTCCCAGGCTTTTGTGGAAACTCAAACCCTTTTGGTTTTGTTCTTAAAACACGTGCTGTTTCCCGTCCCTTTTTGTTCTGTCTGGGTGAAACTGCCCGTGCCCCCCGGGAACGTGCATTCCAGACAAAGCCGTGTCATTTGTACCTGAGCTTCTGGGTATAACTACATTTCCTCGTAGCTGGAGTTTCATCCCTTTAAGCAGCAAAATGAGCTCTCAGGAGGGTGCTGGAAAACTTTCCAGAGTGTGTCATGCTCACGCCTGTCTCTGTAATGCAGGGCGGGACAACTTGCTTAGCGTTTTGATGAAGGGTGGTGGCGAGGCCTGGCAGCTTTGAAACATTAGCCAGGTGTGGCCAGCCTGTACCCACAGGCTTCATCTGGCTGAGGGTAGCCATGAATGTGGCCTAACACATGGTTGCAAACTTAGGTAAGACAGGAATATATGTGTGCTGTGGACATACATGTATATGCACATGAAAGCTGGGGGTCAGCCTTGGGTGTCCTGCCTCAGGACCTGTTCACCTTGTTTTTAAAAAAGATTAAAAAACTAGGTGTATACGATATGTAGGTGTGAGTGCATGTCCGAGGAGGCCAGAAGAAGGTGTTGGATCCCCTGGGAATGGAGTTATGGATGGTTGTGAGCCACCATGTGGGTGCTGGGAATCAAATCTGAGTCCTCCGGAAGAACAGCTGGTGCTCTTAACCATCTTTCCAGCCCTTGGCTGTAGTTTTTTTATATTAATTTTGTTCGTTTCTTTTATGTGTGTGCTTACCACACTGTAAGTGTAGAGCCAAGAGCGGCTCATGGGAGTTGGTTCTCTCCTTCCATCATGTGGGTGCTAAGGATCCCTTCATGTCCTCAGGTTTGGCAGCCTGGGCCTTTACCCACTGAGCCACCTCACCCTGCCCCCCACCGACCCTCCCCACTTACTGAGACAGGGTTTTGCTGTGTAGTCTGGTGCCTTGGACTGTGTGTGTGTAGCTCAAATTGGCTTGAACTCTGGATCCTCTTGAGTCTCCCAACTGCTGGGCCTACAGCAGCCACACCCAACAGCATCTGCGTCCCTGGTTCTCTTGTCCTCTTTGTGTGTTGCAGGTCCAGAATTTTTCATTATTAAATTTTATCTAACCTTTTTTTTTTTTTTTTTTGGCTTTTTGGGACAGGGTTTCTCTGTAACGACCCTGGCTGTTGTGGAACTTGCTTTGTAGACCAGGCTGGTCTCGAACTCACAGAGATCCACCTACCTCTGCCTCTCGGGTCCTGGGATTAAAGGCGTGCGCCACCATGCCTAACTTAATTAACTTATTTTTGAGACAGGATCTCACTGTGTAGCTCTGGCTGTTCTGGGACTCACTGTGTGGTCCAGGCTTGCCTCAAATTCATCAGAGTTCTCTCTGCCTCTGCCTCCTGGGATGAAAGGCATGCACCACTATGCTCAGCTATTTTTAAATATTTTTCATTACATTTGTGTGTGTAACGCACACATGCACAGGCATACATGTGCCATAGCACAAGCCCGGGGATCAGAGGATAGATTGTGGAATCCAGTTCTCTTCTCTCACCACAGGGTCCTGGGTCAGGCCGTCAATCAGGCATGCAGAGGGTAGGGCTCTTTACCTGCTAGGCCACCTTGCTGGCCCCTGAATTTTCCTTTGCTCCAGTGCTGCTGTGGAACTTTCAATTCAGTGAAGGCCCTGGGAACTTGTCTCTCTTCTGCTCCTGGAAGACATGGGGGAGGGCTTGTCTTCAGATATTTATATTGGGCTTTGGATTAATTCTACCCACAATATAAAAATGGAAGCTCTGGCCAGGCAGTGGTGGCGCACGCCTTTAATCCCAGCACTCGGGAGGCAGAGGCAGGCGGATCTCTGTGAGTTCGAGACCAGCCTGGTCTACAGAGCTAGTTCCAGGACAGGCTCCAAAGCCACAGAGAAACCCTGTCTCGAAAAACAAAACAAAACAAAAATGGAAGCTCTGGAGTGAGACTTGGCATGTCCACCTTGTAGTGTGTCGGGCCTCAGAGACTCTTCAGTGTGTCCCAGTCAGTGCTGAATGCAGCCCAGGTCCAGGGTGGAGGATGGGCGACTTGGGATTTCCTTCTGCTTCAGCCTCCTGTGTCAAGGTCTGTTAAGTAGAGTATTGAAGTCAGGATGGGGCAGTGGCTCCGTGATTAAAGCACTTGATTAAGTGTTGAAGATGGGGTTCAGAGCCCCAGAAAATCACACAAATGTCTGGTGGGTGTGACAGTCTTCAGAATTCCACCTTAGAAGGGGAGATAAGGTCCCCAGAGCAAGGGGGCTGGCAAGCTCATATTGATGGGCTCTGGGTTTGATTGAGAGGCCCTTCCTTAATGAATAAGGTAGAAGACAGTTGAGGATGGTGCCTGATATGATGTCCATGTGCCTCCACATACATACGAAAACATGCATGCACACATGTACATACCAACACACAAACTCAGAGTCCCCTATCTCATATTGGTGTGGAGTCCAGCTTTCTCCATTTGTGTCTCTGGTGAGGAAAGCCCTGGGAATGGAATGGTGGCCAGGGACCACATCTCTAGAATTGTGGCTTTCTCCTTTAGACACTTTCTCTTGTTTAGAAGTTGTATGGTCTTAAACTTTGATTTTTATGGTCTTCTTTTTTTTTTTTTTAAAAGGCTCCAAAACCACAGAGAAACCCTGTCTCGAAAAACCAAAAAAAAAAAAAAAGTTTATTTATTTTACATCCCAACTGTCATTTCCCTTCCGTTCTCTCCTTCCATCCCCCCCTTCGTTCCCAGCCCCCAATTCACTCCTCCTCCTTTTCTGTTTAGAAAAGGGCCAGTCTCCTGTGAGTATCAATACAACATGGCACAGCAAGTTGTAGTAAGACTAAGAACCTCCTTCTGTACTTAGGCTGGACAGAGTGACCCAATAAGAGGAGTAGGATCCCAAAAGCCAGGCAGAGTCAGAGACAGCACCTGTTCCCACTGTCAGCGTGCCACAAGAGAACCAAGCCACACAACTGTAATATATATGCAGAAGACCAAGGTCAGTCCCATGCAGGCTCCCTGGTTATCAGTTCAGACTCTGAACATCTGTGAGCCCGGGTTAGTTAATTCTGTGGGTTTTCTTGTGGTGTCCTTGACCCCACTGGCTCCTACAATCCTTTCTCCTCCTGGTATTGATTCAGGGCTCAAGTTCATTGCTGTCTGGAGAGGTGACGGGTGAAGGGCATGTTTTGTTGTATGTATGTATGTATGCATGTATGGATGTATTTATTTATGTCTTTTTGAAACGGGGTCTTGCTGTGTGACCTGACTAGCTTGGAATTTACTATGTAGCTTACTCTAGTCTCAAACTTGGGGTGCTCTGCCTGCCTCTGCTTCCAAAAAGCTGGCTTTGCAGGTGCATGGCATCGTGCTCTGCTGGGTGCCCTCCCTCTCGCACAGATCATCCCGTTCCCAGAGAGGAGAGAGAGGTGAGACCAGCCTGCAATGGTGGCATGCATCTGTGATCCTGGCACTTAGTTTGAGGACAGCCTGGGATACATATGAGACTATCTAAAGAAACGGGGGTGGGGGGGGCACATGATCTGGGGCTGTAGTTTAATTAGAGTCTTGCCTAGGAAAGCCTGGGTTTAATCTCCAGCACTGTAAATGGCAACCCTCCAGAGTTGGAAACTGGGTCAGGATCATCTTCAGCTACTTAGGGAGTTCTGGGCCAGCTTGGGCTGTTACCATAGCTGAAGGGAAAAATAAGGAGAAAAGTAGAAACAGGCCCAGCGAGGGTGGAGTTTACATTGACTGACAGCAAGTCAGGTAACATCAATACCTCAGCCCAGTTCTTTGACTGTCACAGAGCCCCCTCTCGGTACACCCCAGCCACCCTTCCTTCCTCCCTTTCTGTCTTCAGGCACACCAGAAGAGGGCACCAGATCTCATTACAGATGGCTGTGAGTCATCGTGTGGGCGCTGGGAATTGAACTCAGGACCTCTGGAAGAACAGTCAGTGCTCTTAACCTCTGAGCCATCTCTCCAGCCTCCAAACCATCTTTTGGGGTTTAGAGTAGAGGGGACAGGAAGTCCCTTCACATCAGGCTATCTTATTTGTAGAGAACATTCATGAGATTCAAATAAAACTTTCTTGCCTTTTTTTTTTCCTTTTTTTTTTTTTTTTTTAAGATAGGGTTTCTCAATGTAATTCTGGTTATCTTGGAACTTACTCTGTAGCTCTGGCTGTCCTAGAACTCACAGAGATCCGCCTGCCTCTACCTGCTGAGTGTTGAAATTAAAGGTGTGTGCCATGACCTGGCAAATAAAACCTCTCTCGTAGCCCAGGCCAGCCAGGGAGCACTGCTGTGTTGGACCCTGTAGGAGGCCTTCCCCCAGTCCAGCTCTGGTTGGGCGTGTAGCTTCCCAGCTGGCTGAGGTCACCAGCAGCTGTAGCTTCTACCCTCCGACTTCTGTGATCTGTGACTGTCTCTGGAGCAGGGCTGGGGCAGACGCTGGAGGCTATACTGGGCTGGTACGCACATGGCTGTACAGGAGCCTGATAGTGCCTCTCCGCTGTGCCTGAGCGCCTTCCAAGTTCTGGGCTGGGCCAGTGAGTGTGACCCCACGGGAAGGTTTTTTGTTTTTTTTTTTTGGTTTTTCGAGACAGGGTTTCTCTGTGGTTTTGGAGCCTGTCCTGGAACTAGCTCTGTAGACCAGGCTGGTCTCGAACTCACAGAGATCCGCCAGCCTCTGCCTCCCGAGTGCTGGGATTAAAGGCGTGCACCACAATCGCCCGGCCACGGGAGTTTTGTAACCTTCACATTTCATCACCAGAATGGGCAGGGATGCATGGAAAGGCCCGGGAGGCCCCAGGAGTGGGAAGGAGGAGGCGCTGGCAGGAACTCTGGCCTTTGGCCAACTCTTTTTTTTTTGTTTTGTTTTGTTTTTTTTTTTTTGTTTTTCGAGACAGGGTTTCTCTGTGGCTTTGGAGCCTGTCCTGGAACTAGCTCTGTAGACCAGGCTGGTTTCGAACTCACAGATATCCGCCTGCCTCTGCCTCCCGAGTGCTGGGATTAAAGGCGTGCGCCACCATCGCCCGGCTTGGCCAACTCTTCTTGAAGAACTCTGTCCCAAACCATAATGGCTTGCATGTGGTGGTACCATGTGATATCTATGGAGTTGTCTCTCCAACCTACCCCAGCCTTCTTTTTGAAGCCCCACCACACTAGGCTATCTTATTTGTAGAGAATTCAATAGTTTGTTTTGGTTTTTGAGACAGGGTTTCTCTGGGTAGCCCTGGCTATCTTGGAACTCACTTTGAGGAGCAGGCTGGCTTCAAACTCAGAGATCCACCTGCCTCTGCCTCCCGAGTGCTGGGATTAAAGGCGCATACCACTACCAACTGGCAAATAAAACCTTTTATTGCTCAGGCCAGCCCTGGAGCAGTACTCTGTTTTAAACCATGTAGGAGACCTTCCCTCAGCCCAGCTCCATTTATTTTGTCTTAGGGATTGAACCCA
Organism: Neodon shergylaensis; assembly: GCA_025134845.1. NCBI lineage: Eukaryota > Metazoa > Chordata > Mammalia > Rodentia > Cricetidae > Neodon > Neodon shergylaensis. Next base: position 55,859 of record JABTXL010004256.1, read on the forward strand.
GGGCCTCACTTCAGTTAGGCAAAGCTTTACCAATGAGCTATGTCCACAAGTCTCTTTTTTTATGTTGATGTATGTATTTTGTGTGTGTATACATTCATATATACACACACTTGTATCTGCTTATCCATGTACACCTGGTGGTCAGAGGGTAACTTTCGGGAGTGAGTCCTCTCCGCCATGTCAGGCTTGATCTCAGGTCATTAGGCCTGTCAGCAAGTGCCTTTACCCACTGAGCCACATTTCTCAGGTTCCATGTCCTCTTTTTACTTTGAAACAAGGCCTCAGTGTGTTGTCCAGGCCGGTCTTGAACTTGGTGCCCCCACCTCAGTCTCCAGAATAAACTGGGCTGACAGGCCTGTATCACCAGGTCTGCCTGTTGTTGCTGTTTGCACATGAGGAATGAGAACCAAATGAATAACTTCGATCATAGTCACTGTGGTAAACTCCACTCACATTTGTGGAATATGTGTTTGTATATGTGTTCGTGTGTGTACATGCATATTGAAGCCGACATGTACTGGGTGTCTTCTCATGCCACCTTTTTGAATTTACTTATTATTTTGTTTGTATTTTCGAGACAGGGTTTCTCTGTGTAGTAGCTCTGGCTGCCCCAGAACTCACTCTGTAGACCAGGCTGGTCTCAAACTCAAGGGAGATCTACCTGCCTCTGCCTCCCAAGTGCTGGGATTAAAGGTGTGCGCACCACCACCCAACGCTATCTGCTTATTTTTATTTTCATTGTCCTGGAACTTGCTATGTAGACCAAGCTTGGCCTCAGACTCAAAGAGATCCACCTGTCTCTGCCTTCCTCCTCCTCCTCTTTTTTTTTTTCTTTTTTTTTTTTTTTAAACAGAGCCTCTCCCTGAACCTGGAGCTCAGTGATTAGCTAGACTGGCTGGCCTGCAAGCCCTGAGGATAAATCAGTTCCTCATGCTTGTATAGTAAGCTTTTACCCTCGGACCATCCCCTCAGGCTCTAGATCTTTCATTTAAAGTTTTATTTTGTGAGCACTGGAGTGCCACAATGGATAAGAGCAAGGCTCTTGAATTTGTTTTAAAAAAAAAAAAGCCTGTTGGGCGATGGTGGTGGCGCACGCCTTTAATCCCAGCACTCAGGAAGCAGAGGCAGGCAGATATCTGTGAGTTCGAGGCCAGCCTGGTCTACAAGAGCTAGTTCCAGGACAGGCTCCAAAAGCTACAGAGTAAACTCTTGTCTCAAAAAACAAAACAAAACAAAAAACCTTAAAATTTTGATTTTTGTTGCAGTGCTAAGGCTAAAACCCAGGGCCTTAAACACAAAATAAGTGCTCTACCCCCAGGACCTTCACTTACTAAAAATATCAAATCCATGAGATTTATTTGAGGGTTCATTTTGATAGGAATTCCACAGACATAGTACTAGATCTAACTGGTTGCATAGTATGTATGTGATACTGATTTTCCCATTACTGGCAGTGTTGGGCTCTACTGCCTGCTAAAGTGGCCTCCTGTTCAGGTACCCACAGAGCTTTTCCTGTTTTTGTTTCTGTGTTGCGCTGTTGAGACAGTCTTAACTACGTAGTCTCGGCCGGCCCCCGGCTGCCTCTGAACTCAGACCAGGCTGGCCTTAAACACCTGTCAAATCTTCTGCCTCTTGAGTGCTAGGATTATAAGCAGGTGCCAGCCAAAATGCCCAGCTGAATGCCTTAAATTTTTTTGCATATGCTTATCTAGTGTGTAGGCCACAGCCCACGTGCAGGAATTGGTTCTCTACTTCTACCCTGTGGGTTTTGGGTATTGAACTCAGAAGCCAGGCTCAGTGATGGAAAGTTCACAATACAGTGTCGAAGCATCTCGTTGCCCCCACGCTCTCCATACATATGTATATGTGTATGTATGTATGAAGGAATGATTCAGTTTTTAATTGGAACACAGTATGTAAGTGACCGAATGCCTTTTAAAAGTCTATCTGAAACCTGGTTGAATGCCTTGTCTTCAAAGTTTCTGAACTGCCTGAGGAAATAGCGCACGGGCCTCCACCCACAGGCTTCTGAGAAAGTGCAGCCAAAGAACCTCCCAGGCTTGCAGATTTGCTGCTCTCAGCACGACACCATCCACTGAGTTTGCTCTCTTTTCTCCCCAAGTGCCTCCTTCCCCAGCGGTCCCTCCTCCAGCAGCCCAGGGAGTGCCCCCACCACTGTGCCCGTGCAGATGCCAAAGCCCAGCAGGGTCCAGCAGGCACTTGCAGGTAAGTGTCCTTACAGACTGTGTCCCATGGGGTCCTCAGGGAAGTCCAAAGGGCTCCTTGGGGACCAGTTCCTCTTTGGGGTGAGTGATATACTCTCCTGCCCTGGGGGGATGTCAGGATGTCAGGCCTGGTGGACTTTCCTAGTAGTTCATCCACTTGAACTGTAGTTAGAACATTTCCTTACAGGGCCCTTAAGGGAGACCTGAGACCTTTTGGTCTTAGTGAGGTCTTGTGTGTGTGTTTTATGATTTATTATGTATATGTATGTGCCTGAATGTATGTGTGTTTACCTGAGTGCAGGTTCTTGAAAAGAACAGAAGAGGGCACTGGATTCCCTAGAGCTAGAATCACAGGCAGTTATGAGCTGCCATGTGCATGCTGGGAAGCAAACCTGAATCCTCTGCAAGACCGGCAGGTATTCTAACAACTGAGCTGTCTCTCCAGCCCCTAGGTCTGGGCACTCTGTCTTTTGGTCTGTTTTGTGAGTGTGCATGCAGGGGATCCAGAAGACTTCCTCAGGTGGTGCCCTTCGGCACGGTTCACCTTGGTTTTTATGAGTCAGTCTCTCAGTGGCCTGGGACTCTGAGGTTGTGCTAGGCTGCCTGACTCCCTAGCCAGCCAGCTCCATGGGTCTGACTGGGGCTGCCTCCCCAGCTCTGGAATTACAGTTGCAGGGCCTAGCTTTTTTCTGTGGGTTTTGGGCATCAAATTTACTTCCACATACTTGGCACAGTATTTTTTTTTTTAACTAACTGTACTATCTTCCTAACCCTTAGAACATTTTAGAATGAACATTTATTTGTGTGGAGGAGTGGCAGAGCGCATGCCATGGAGTGTGTACGGAGGTCAGAGAACGGCTTGTAGGAGTCATTTCTTGCCTCTGTCATGTAGTTCCAGGGATCAAACTCAAATCATGAGACTTTGTGGGAAGCACCTTTTCCACTGAGCCATCTCCTGGCCTCCCACCTGGCTGCATCCTATCTTTTTTTTTTTAAACAAAATTCATGTAGCCCTGGCTGGTGGCAGCTGACCTTGGACTGATGGATCCTCCTGCCTGCACTTCTCAGGTGACAGAATTAGTCGTGTACACTATGCCCCCTGTATGAGATCCTAGGGGTGGAACTCAGAGCTCGGTGAATGTTTGGCAAACACCCTACCAGTGGAGCCATATCCCTAGCCCTAATTAGATCTTGTTTGGTTTGAGACAGGGGTTCCATGTAGGCCTTAAGCTCTTGAGCCTGATGCCTCAGCTTCCTGACGGTTGGGATTATAGTTTCTGTTTTGAGATAGGATCTCAGTATTCATCTTCTTGCCTCAGCCTCCTGAATTCTGTCTGTTTTGAATCTTTTTCTTTTTTTATACCCAGCTTGTACTGGGGCACAATGTACCCTTAGCTACTTTGTGATTGGTGTCCTGAGTTAGGCAAGAGCACTGGACAGGGGCGATGGCTGTGGCGTAGGCAGGTGGAGCAGTCCAGTGGTACTGGGTGTGTGGCTGTCCATTTCAGGAGAGCTGTGCACAGAGGAAGGGTGGATGCCCTTGGCTTTTGTGGAGAGACTGCATAGGATATGAAAAGGCACCTCTGGAGTCCATGAAGCTCTCTGTAACCATGCGTGCTGGTACTTCATAACACCCTCGTTGTTGGAGCCACCAAGGTCCTTTGCCACTTGTGGAGTGTATGCAAAGGAAGGCAGGCTGGAGAGAACTCAGCAGTTCAGAGCATTGGTGCTCTTGTAGAGGACCTGAGCATGGTTCCCATGCACTGTGTGCAGTTAACAGCCCTCTGTAGCTGCAATTCTAGGGACCCAGTGTCTTAGTCTGACCCCTGCAGGTACCAGGCACACACATGTTACATGTATATGCATGCAGGCAAAACACTCATACACATAAATGGAAATACTTTTTTTTTAAAACGCTCATTTGATTTTGAGCATACACACCAAGCAGCTCACACTGCCTCTAAATCGTTTCCAGGGCATCCTGCACTCACTTCTGGCCTCCTTAGGCAGGGGCATTCATGTGCATGTACCCAAACATAGACACAAGTAAACCCATAATTAAAAATAGACTTTTTAAATTGTATTTTTGAGGCAGAGTCTCACTATATAGCCCTGGTTGGCCTTGAACTCACAGAAATCTGCTTGCTTTTGCCTCCTTAATACTGCAGTTAAGGGTGTGCACCTTGGCAGAAAAAGACCAAAAATGTGAAGGAAGACAGAACAGTGTAGTGACTCTTGTTCATTACAGCTGCACAGGGGAAGTCAGTGTTTGTAGGGAGTAGTTAGATGCTGCAAGCTTGACGGTAGGGAAGCCATGTGCAGCCTGGCTCACACCTAGGTAAAGTCCGTCTCAGCAGAGTGCGGGAGGAGGTTTGGTTTCAACCATTCGAAAGGAAGAACCTTTTAGCTTGGCATCTGGAGGGGTCATTCCAGATGGGAGAGGGCCACCCTGCCTGTCTCTTAGAGCTGTCACCAAGGCAGATATGAAGGGCGTGGCCCTTGGGTGTTCATGTTTTATCATTCCATAACTTTGAAGTGGGCACTTTCTGTTTTTGAAATAATCTCATGTAGCCTCAGACTCACTGTGTAGCTGAGAATGGCCATGAACTCCTTCTCTTCATGCCTCCAACTCCCACATGGTGGAATTAGAGGGCTGTATCACCATGCTCACCTTATGGAGCACTGAGGATGGAACTCGGGATGTCGGGCATGCTAGTCCAGCACCCTGCCAGCCGAGCCACGTCCCCAGCCCAGAGGTCACTTCCTCTCTAGGCGTCTTCATTCCAATTTAGGGTTTTTTTGTGTGTGTGACTGGAGTTGTAGGACTGGGCACTGTGTTGGATGGTGAAGGAATATTGAGACTTGGTTCCTGGGGGCTGAATTATCACATTAGTGTTCCAGGAGACGTCTCTGCTCTTCTGTAGATATACCACACCTCCAAGATAAGTGTATTTATTGCCCAGGGTATAAGGCAGAAAATAGTGGGTCAACAGCATCCTTATCCTTCGGGGCTCCTGCTAAGGGAATACCAGCTAAAACAAGCCTGAGGGGTTTCAGAGGCGAGGTGCAAAGGGAAGTAGAGCACCGTAGAGAAGCTGAGGTGGCGGGGATCTATGTGACTGTCACCCACAGAGTGTGTACAGTGGGGGACACCTGCTCGGTGCCTGCAGTACGGGGGAAGCATGGCTGTATTAGTGACTTTCCTTGTCACTGGCTAAATACTGACAGGCGCCTCAAGTACAGCGGGCATTTATTTTGGTTTATGGTTCCAGGGGATGCAATCCATCTTGGCAGGGACGTCTGCAGCGGGAGTGTGAGGCAGCTGGTCACGTTACATAGAGTCAGGAGGCAGAGAGAGAGAGCTGAGTGATGCTGCTGCCCGTGGTTAGAGTGGGCCTTCCACCGTAGTTACCCTAATCTGAATGTTCCTCTCAGACTTGGTTTGTCTATCGGGTGATTTCAGGTCATGTCAGATTGAGAGTATTAATGTCACAAGTCCATATGTCAACTTGACACCCCAGCAGGGTGCCGGTGGGGGCTACCTTTTAGTCCGTAGGTCATTGCGAAGTATTGGGGTTCTCTGAAGGAGAGCTAATCCATCCCTATTTATCTTTCTGCCACTTGCACCCCTTGTCCCTCTGTTACACGGCCCCCATTTCCTGTGGGAACTGCCCAGGAATGTGTTTGGAATGGGGTTTTCCTTGAGGTGACCCATGCTGGTGGCTCCAGTCAGCCTCTCCGGTGTGTGCTTTGGTGCCTCCTAGTGAGCGGCTACCACGTGCTCCCCAGCTGCCTCCGCCATGCTGCCCCCGCCATGCTGCCCAGGCTGTTGCTGGCCTCTGCTTCTGTCCCCAGTGTGGCTTGTGGCCTACCTGAGAACTGTGGCCCTGGCTGCCCCGCAGCCCTTCCGCAACACCTCCGGTGCAGGTGGCGCTCTCTAGTTCTTCCTGTCCTGGAAAGGAATGGCACGTGGGAGGACTGCCCAGCCCTGGAAGCCTATGCAGACAACCAGCAAAGCTGCTGTCATGGTGGCTAAGAAGCGGGGCGTCACTCCTGGGAGGGGGTGCTTTGGAGCCAGGCTAAGACTCCGAGGACTCGGGTTTCTGTGAGTTGACAGTGTGACAGGGACGAGGACCTCCAGCAAGAGAGCATTCTATCCTAGGATGTCTCTCTCAGGTTACCAGGGGGAGTGCAGGAAGGGGCAGCATCGGAAGAGGGCCCAAGTGTGGGCAGTCTTGTGGTTTGGAGACAGTAACCTGTCCAGTGTCAACACTGCTGCCTGTTGGAGATTCCTTCTCAGTAGACGAGGGTGTCCACAGCCGGGACCGTGGGGTGGCTTCAGTGGGAGCCGGCCACTGGCTGTCCCACCTCGGCAGTGCCACTGAAGCTCAGAAAACACCAGACAAGAACTAGGGAGGGAGAGAGGAAGGGAGCAGTAGGGTGCTTTGGTCTCACGGTTTGGGGACATGGTGGGGACAGCAGCCCCAGTTGGAAGCCAGAAAGAGATGAGTGCTTGGCTTCCTCCTTCTCCTTTCCCTTCAGTCCAGGCCGCGGCACAGGGGGCAGTGTTCCCCACGGTAGAGTGGTCTTCACCTCAGTTAACCCAGGTCATTTGGAGCTGTCTCCCCGTGGTCCTAGAGCCTGTGAAGCTGACAGTATCGGTCATCACCATTATTACCCACACAGTCCAGACAGGCTGGGGACAGCGGTGGACAGCCCCTCTCCAGAGGCCTGCCAGGCCTAGTGACTCCAGCACAGAGTCAAGACAAGACCCCAGGCCCTTGACGCCTGCCCTGCTGGGACTGCCCCTGTTGCCACAGCTTGGCTGCACCTGCCGCACCCCTGTCTCCTCATTCCCTGCACCTCTTATGGGGAGATGCCACACAGAGGTCTCTGGGCTGTTGGGTTCTGCTCTCCTAAAGTCACCTTGTCCTCCCATCCCCTCCCCGCATGCTGTGGGCACAGGCTTGGCAGTGGCCTGTGTAGACTCCTAGGGAACTTGGGGTCTGGCCTGAAGTACGGATTCCCGGTCTCGATGGCCGTTCACAGGGTCACCGCTTCACTCCCAGCAGGGTCATGGACACCGAGTGTGGAGTGCCTCCTTCTAACGTTTGTCCCCTCTGCATGTCTGATCTCGCACCCGTGTAGGCATGACGAGTGTGCTGTCAGCCATTGGACTCCCTGTGTGTCTTAGCCGTGCACCCCGGCCCACCGGCCCTCCTGCCTCCCGTCCGGCCTCTAAAGGTCACAGCTCAGTTAAGAGGCTGAGGAAAATGTCCGTGAAAGGTAGTTCCGGTTCACACACACTCTCTGGCCCTGCTCAGCTTCCTCCAATTCTTGCTGCCTGGACTCTTCTTTGCCCTCCATGGCCCCTCTACTTCTGCACCTCTTCTCCCTGCCCTCATCTGCAGCAGAAGTGGCTACCGGCATTTTTCTGACTCAGTATAGGGTAACGGGCTTGTTACTGAGGACGCATAACCGCGGTGTTGACCTGGCTGCCGATAGATCATGGTACTGCTGTCTCTTCAGGGAGCCTCACTGACCTTGAACCTCGGTCTTGCTGCCACCTCCTAAGCATTGGTGTTACAGGCGTCCACCATGCCCAGTTCATGTAGCATTGGGTGTGGAACCCAGGGAGGGCTTCAAGCATGCTAGGCAAGCAGTCTACCAACTGAGCCAGAAGCCCCAGCTCTCTGCACACACTTGTAACCTGCTTCTGTAGAGACAGATTTGTGGACGGGGCAGGCTGGCAGCTTCTCAGCACACCCAGTTTGTGACGAACACAAATACTTGGCAGTCCCTCTGGCCCTCTTGGGTGTAGGTGACTCTCGTGGGATTAATTGTGGCTGACCACTTTGAGAAATGCCGGTAACTAAAGCTCAGCTCTGGAAGGCTGTGTGGGCGAGCGAGCAGCGGGATGCTTAGCTGGTTCTGAGCAGAGGAAGGCTCCGAGGTTGCCTAGATGCTGGTCTGTGTATCCGCAGGCTTTCCTGTCTCCTGTTTTTGAGTCGAGCTGCACACTCAGTGCTGTCTCTTAGGCAGGCACCGTCGTGCCTGACTCACCGGACCCCAGATCTAGGGGAGTCCTACCTGTGTGGCAGCGGCAGGACTGTCGCTTTTTTTATCTGGTTTTCTTGCCAGTGGCCAGAGTGTGAGTGCTTTGCAGGGATTGTGAGAGGTGTGTGTGTGTCTATGTGGGTGTTTAGTGAGTCACAGGGCAGGCATATATGGGATGTACGTGGTACCCTCTGCTGGTTTCTACTTGTCCAGGAGCTGACAGCTGACACTTCCTGAGTCTCTGAGGTGGTAGGATTTGATCACTGCACATGAACGAGAATCAAACCCCACATCCCCTGTTTCCAGCTTCTACACTAAGCCACCTCTTCCTGTGGCTGTCACCCGTTTCTCTGGTCTGGAAGGGTCCTATGGTCCACTCTCAGATATGAATCTTTGCAGCCATAGGCTGAAGGCTGCAAGATGGCCTCAAACAGGATCCCCATTGTGACTTTAGACTGGACAGTGGAGCCCCTGGCTGGGAGCCGCTTCAGGGCTGCATTTTTCTCCCTGGTCCTTTGTCTGCCCCCTCTGTCCCGACTCCTGCTGCTTGGAGACTTCTGGGCCCTGGTTTAGGGCTCCCCCCAGCTGCACACACTCATGCACAGCCAGCCATGGTCACTTCCAGGATCACTCGGCTTCAGAGCTCAGTGGGCGTGTACCCAGATCCTCCAGCCCCAAGGTGGGAAGGGGTGTAATGTGTTACAACAGCATTTTCAGTGCACACAGATGCTCACATTGCCCCGCTCCATACCCACTAGACTCAAAACTACCTGTCTCTTGAAATCTCCGTGTGGGGTGCTGACAGTTGGGCAGGCGGACCCCTGGGATCTGCTGAGGGTGCTTTGTTCCCAGAGCTGCTCTTTGACTCTTCTCGGTGGCTTTCTGGGGGGCTGTGCCTCAGGGATGTGCTGCTCTGTTGCGGATCCTCTGCCTCCATGACCAGCCCTGCCCCCGAGCAGGTGGCCTGGGTTTGGTGTCAGCATCTTGTGCCTGCACTGGAGGCTGCCCTGTTCTTTGAGCTAACTTTCCTGACTCCGCCCTGCTAACGTTTCCTCCTCGCAGCTGGGACTCCTGCCTGCTCCCTTCTTCAGCATTGCTCTCCCCACCTTGCCTGCCCGGACAGCACTCACATCTTGCTCTCTTCCAGAAGGGGCGTCTAAGCCCGAGCCGGAGCACGTGATCAGAAAGTACACTGAGGAGCTGAGGATGGCTCCCGATGAGGTATGTGTCCTGGGAGGAGGGCCCCAACCCTCAGGCCTGTAGGAGGCTGACTCTGCACTCCAGGACCTGGGGCTGGCTCCAGCCTTCCATCTTGGATAGATATTACCAAGATGAGGTGGCCAGAGCTCATTCTCACCCCATGGCTAAGCTGAAGTCCTGAGCAGTGAGCTTTCTCCTCAGTCTGCGGGGCAGGCATGACTGACTCCGCTCAGGCCTGCTTTGTGAAGGAACAAGGTGGCCTTGTCCAAGGGACACCCTTTCCTCTCTGGCTCTTGTCTCTGGTAAGAACCATGGGTTGCTCCTTTGGCCTCATGGCCTGTGTTTTTTGGTCAGCCCTTCAAGACATAGATGAGAGGTGGCTCTGTGGTCCCCTGCTCTGGAACAGTGACTGAGATGATGGCCTAGCGTTCCCTTCTGACAGAGCCAGGGCTCCTCCCTCACCCCTGCACTGGCGTACTGTGGCCCAGTACTGGCACGTGAATGCTGTGGTAGGCGTGCCAGGGACAAGTGTGTGCTGTGTGCCTTCCCTGCAGGACTGCATCATCTGCATGGAGAAGCTGTCTGTGACTTCCGGGTACAGTGATGTGACTGCCAGCAGGAGTCTCGGGCCCATGGCTGTGGGCCGCCTCACCAAGTGCAGCCATACCTTCCACCTGCTGTGCCTGCTGGCCATGTACTGCAATGGGAACAAGGTACCACAGCCTCGGGGGGACTGCGCTGACCTATCCTCATGGCCCATCAGGGCCTGCTACCTCTGGGTGTGCTGTCACATACCTGGGATCTTAGCACTCAGGAGGCCGAGGCAGTAAGAGCATACATTCTAGCCCAGCCTGAGCTATATAGAGAGACCCTGTCTCAAGAAAACAAAACCAAGAAGTAGCCTAAGATATCTTTGGTGCTGGTACAGCAGCAGGCTGAAAGGCAGATGCTGAGCTGTGAGATTGAAAAGCATGGGCTCACTCCTGATTAAACAGATAAGGGCTGGGGCCGGGGCTATAGCTTGGTGATAGAGCCCCTGCCTAGAATCCCCCAGTGAGGGGCTGGGGTGTGGCTCAGTGGTAGAGCACCTGCCTAGAATGACTCCTCCAGCTTGCCTCAGGGAGGGATCCTAGGCTCCTCCATTAGGGCTATATCCTCTACCCACTTTCCCTGCCTTCTGTCTTCCTATGACAGTTCTGAGTAGTCAGCCACGTGCAGATGAAAATGCTCAGGGCACCGTGCATGGACACCTGCTTTCCCAGCACTTAGGAGGTTGATGTCAAGGGCTCAGGAGTGCCAGGGCTGCGTAAGATCCTTCCTCAGACAAAGAGGGCAAGTAAAATAGCTCAGCAGGTAAAGGAGCTTTCTGTAAAGTCTGAGTCCATGTAAAGGTGGCAGGAGAAGCCAACTCCGTAAGGTTGTCTTCTTGACCTTCAGATGTGTGTGCATACACAGAAATACACATTAATAAAGAATTAGCTAAATAAAAACAAGAAGCTTAGGACTCTGTCTAGGGTCCTAACCCACTCCTGACTGCAGGTTCCATGCCCCTTCTCACAGCTAACGCAGCTGCTATCCTGTGGAGTCAGGGGTAGGAAGGTGGGAGGGGACCAAGTCACACAATAGTCATTGATGCCGGTGTCCTTGTGTACTTCGTGACAGCCATGTGCAGGGAAGTCTGTGACGGTGACTAAGTGGAGACTTGACCCTCATTTTCCTACCATGTGCCAGTCTCCCGGTATCTCACCAGTTGAATGAGAATCAGGTTTGTGGTGCACAGTTCAGCCTCTGTAGTGAGGAGAGGCTCTGTGGGGTCTGGCCCCCTCTGCCGTCTGGACATGACTGTTGAAGTGTGCTGGGAGCTGCTAGCTCAGGCTGTCACATCCTCTTCTCCAGGACGGGAGTCTGCAGTGTCCATCTTGCAAAGCCATCTATGGGGAGAAGACTGGAACACAGCCGAGGGGAAAGATGGAGGTATTCAGGTACCATACGTCTCTCCCAGGCCACGAAGACTGCGGGACTATACTCATTGTTTACAACATCCAGCACGGCATCCAGGTGAGGGCCAGCCCCCCACCAGGGACCTGGCCAGGTCACCAATCCTGAGCTCCCCTCTTCCGCCCACTGTGTTCTCCGCATCCACACCCAGAATAGGGGTCAGGATGGTCCTGCCTGGAGGAGTGCTGGGGGTTGGGAAGGCCGTCCACAGGAGGAGACGTCTGGGCTGAATAGCATGGCGAGCTCTGTGGGGCTCGCGTGTGCGGGTGGAAGGCTGAAGAGCAGCCTTGCTAAAAGGCCCAGTACTGAGCTCCATGTCAGAATCCCACTCTAGGGGTTCATGGAGAAAGGCAGGAGAAGCAGGAATGTCCATCTTGCCCTTGGCAGAGTTCACAGTGTCCTTAGGAAAGAGCAAGTTGCCAGGCCATCGGGTGGTGCAGGTGACAGACAGGTGGTCGTGGCTGGGAGACCCCACTGACTTTTGAGTGTTGGCACAGGAGTGGACCAAGCTTGGCAGGCTAGGCTGTGGACGACGGGGCTTCCACGTCACATGAGCTGCAGCCTGCCACAGTTCTGCCACCAAGTTGTCTGCATTCCTTTCACAGGGTCCTGAGCACCCCAGCCCTGGGAAACCATTCACAGCCCGAGGCTTTCCCAGGCAGTGCTATTTGCCAGATAATCCTCAAGGCCGCAAGGTAAGTCCCACCCCCACCCTGTTTGCTTCCCCTCACCGGGGACCCAAGTGTATTAGAGAGATGTGACCTGGCCCTTCCAGCAGCTCCATAGCAGGGAACTGGGGTTCATGCTGGGTCAGGATAGTGAGCAGCCACAGGACAGACTAGGGACACCCGCCAGCCTGGGACCTCAGCAAGGACTTTGAGGGTAGAAAGAAACGTCCAGATCCACAGAAAAACTGATTTGGAAGTGGGCCTGGGGAAGGGCAGGGCCCAAACCACAAGGGTGAGAAAGCTCCAGGCTGCTACAGATCAGGCGCTCTGAAGCCACAGTATGTTGGGGTGTGGCTCGGTTGGTAGCAGGCTTGCCTGGTGTGTGAGAGCCCTGGGTTCAGCCCCCAGCTCCCCATGAACTGAGCACAGTGGCACTTGGTGGGTGGAGTCCAGGCCATCCTGGGCTGCATAGTGAGACCCAATCCCGCCTCTAAACCTAAAACACCACACTCGCCTGGCTCCTGGGTGATGGTGCGCTGGGCCCTGTTTATGTTTTCCTTTTATTTGGGGGTGTGGGGCTGGGAGGGCCATGCTGCGGCTTTCATGCAGAAATCGGAAGCCGGCTCTGGAGTTCCTTCTTTCCCTCTCCGTTAGGTCCTGAGCGTCAAGCTCGGGTCGCCAGGCTTGTGTCGCCCACTGCCATCTTGCTAGCCTTTATCTCTGCCAGGCTCTACCACCGAGTCTTACTCCTTGCCCCAGACGATAGTGGAGACCATGATGAGGGCAGGAGGCCTGCAGGAGTGAGGGAGGCAGCTGGTCCAGTCAGATTTGGAGGGAAGGCCACCTCGAGAGTGGTACCAGGGTGGAGAGGGCTGGGCTGGGTCAGCGCTGGTGTGAAGTGCTCCAGAGTGCCCACACGTGCGGGCCGGTGTCTGGGAGTGCATAGGCCAAGGGCAGTGCGGTAGAGCAGAGCCCCGGTGGCTGTCAAAGGGCCTCCTTCCACTCTCCTGGGCAGGTCTTGGAGCTCCTGAAGGTGGCCTGGAAGAGACGGCTCATCTTTACCGTGGGGACATCCAGCACAACCGGTGAGACAGACACAGTAGTGTGGAACGAGATCCACCACAAGACCGAGATGGACCGGAACCTGACAGGCCACGGCTATCCAGACCCCAACTACCTGCAGAATGTGCTGGCTGAGCTGGCTGCCCAGGGAGTCACCGAGGACTGCCTGGAGCAGCAGTGACACCTTGGGCCTGCCTTTGTCGACCGCCCCAACGCCCCCTGGGTGGGTGGGCAGGAAGGTGTGCCTTTGTTGAGAGGCAAGAATGTTTGTTGGGGTGCAGGATGCATCCCCTCCTGAAGCTGGGGCTCCTCCCTGCCTCTCCTGCCACCCTCCTGTCTGGGCTGGGGTCTGCCTAGAAAACGGGCACCCTCAGTATTGTACTTGTGGAGGCTTAAGCTGGAGCTACCTCAGTGCACAGACGGGAAAGGGCCCTTCCAGCCTCGGGTGGGCTGGGACCCAACAAGGGGTGAGCAGGGCCTACTCCTCTCAGCTTTTGGCCAGCTTTTCATACCTCAGATTTTTTTTTTTTGCAATAAAGACCCTACAGCCAACCTGTATCTGTGTAGAAACGCGCACGCGCGCATGTGTGTGTGTGTGAGTGTGATATGTCCCTTCGTATGGCACACTTAGCTTGGCGTGTGGAGCAGGAAGCCACCTAGGAAGCAAGGACAAAGACTGCCAAGCTCAGCAGTGAGACTCTGGTCTTGCTGTGTGGTCCCCGCAGCCACCCTCATCCTTACCGTACAGCCTCCCTTACAGAGTGCTGTTCACACAGAGACTGTGCTGTCTCCCTGCTTCCCAGTCAAGAGGATGCTCAGAAGCACAGTGGCTGGCAAGGACCTTCGGGCGCCGTCCTCTAAGGCCCTGGTCATTGAGACCGGGTCTCACTATAAACCATATAATCCTCCTGCCTCAGCCTCCTTAGTCCTGGGATTCAGGCGTACACCACCACACACGGCAGGTTCCTACATTTCCCTTATTTGGTCATTTTCACTTCCTGTTAGCCTTTCATTCCATCTCTCCCCGTTCTATTTTCTCCTTTCTGTGAGCTCCCGAGTTCTAGTAGAGTTGCTTGCACCAACCTGGGAAGGGAGGATTTGCAGGAACATGGGCATTTTAGCACTGGCTGTACCGTGCGGGGAGGAGCTGCTCCCTCTCCCCTCGCAGTCACTGCCTGCAGCTCCTCAGGTGGGCAGGGAGCCTCATTCACCCTTCCCTGATCACGATAGAGTGTTGCTAGGTAACCACAGCTGCTGTGACTTCATGTGTCCAGGAGAAAGCATTTCAGTGGGCTCCCCCCCAACCTCTGGCTCTTACGCTCTTTCTTCCCCCTCTTCCTCTTCTGATTGTAAAAGAACGTTTTCATGTGATTCTAAAAGTGTTGTGAGTCCAAGGCTCCAGTAAGTCAGCCCTGGGGACAAGGTCACTGCTTGCCTTGGCAGAACCCCTAAGTTGGCTGCACTCTAGACCACATTTGTGACTCACTCTGCCTCAGGACAGCAGTCGGACGGCCTCCCTTATGGAGTCTTAGAGCTTTGCCACCGATGGACAGCGAGATCCAGGGAGACGATGCCACAGATCACACCTGCTGAGGGAGTGTATCCAGAGTAGAGACTGTTGGAACGTAGCAGCGGAAAAATGAACAGACAGGGCCTAGTGACATGGCTCAGCAGTGAAGTGTGCATAGCGTGCTTGCAGAAAACCGGAGTCCCGTTCCCAGCGCTCACACTTGGTGACTCACAGCTGCCTGTAACTCCAGCCCCAGGGCTGCTGAAGCCTCTGACATCCACTGCACAAACCCACACAGTCACTAACTGGAGGCATGACTCAGCGTTAAAGCACCTGGCTAATTTGCATGAGGGTTTTTTCCCCATCCAAAAAGCAGTGGACATAAGAACATGCCCAGAGTGGGGTAAATGACTGGGATACCCGAAACAGTGCTGTTTGATTGATTGATGGGCAGTGCAACTTAGGACCAGGAGATGCATGCGAAAGCACTGGAGCCCCCCCAGAGGACAGGGCAGGGAAGTCTCCACCAACTCAAGGACATAGAATAAGTTATGTCAAAAACAAAAACATATAAAATCAAATACATCAGAAGTAACTGCTAAAGTACTGGGTGGGGAAACTGGCCACTTACCCGTTGCTGGGCATGCAAAATTGTCTCCCTTTAGGCAACAGTTCCTCATGAACGGTGACCACGTGACTGTGAGTTTCATTCCCGGGGGTATGTTACCGAAACAAGCCCACACAACGAAGTTATATGCAAATAATGTGTAGCAATGTTCCTAACAGGCAAAAAGTTGGAACACCCCAAATCCTCAGCTGCCTGTAAGAAACAAGTCTGGTATTTGCATGTGACAGGATTTTCACCCTAAAAGGGGGTGAAGCACTCAGTGTGTGAGCCCTACAAAGATGCCAGATAGAGAACCCAGGCAACATGGGGTGGCTTGTAGGCTGGAGGACCCTGAATCCCAAGGCCAGCCTGGGTGTCCTGGACTTTTTGGTGGTCGTTTTTTTTTTTTTGTTTTGTTTTGTTTGTTTTGTCAAACTGACAAAGGCTAGATACATTTGGGAAGAGGGAACCTCAGTTGAAAAAAATCACCCTCACCAGGTTAACCTGTGGGCATCAGAGGGGGGCATTTTCTTGATTCATGACTGATGTGAAAGGACCTAGCCCATTGTGGGCAGTGCTGTTCCTGGGCAGGTGGTCAGGGATTGTATAAGAAAACAAGCTAAGAGCCGGGCGGTGGTGGCACACGCCTTTAATCCCAGCACTTGGGAGGCAGAGGCAGGCAGATCTCTGTGAGTTCGAGACCAGCCTGGTCTACAAGAGCTAGTTCCAGGACAGGCTCCAAAACCACAGAGAAACCCTGTCTCGAAAAACCAAAATAAATAAATAAAAATAAAATAAAAATGGTAAAAAAAAAAAAAAAGAAAGAAAACAAGCTAAGGGCTGGAGAGATGGCTCAGCAGTTAAGGGCATTGCCTGCTCTTCCAAATGTCCTGAGTTCAATTCCCGGCAACGACATGGTAGCTCACAACCATCTGTAATGAGGTCTGGTGCCCTATTCTGACCTGCTGCATAATAAATAATAAAAATAAAAGCAAGCTGAGCCAGTCAGCAAACACAAGCCAGTAAGCAGCGTTCCTCCATGACCTCTGCTTAAGTTCCTGCCTTGAGTTCCCACCCTGACCTCTCAGTGATGGGGTGTAACCTGAGGGCTGTAAGCTGAAACAAACCCTTTCCTTCCCATCTGCTTCTGGTTACAGTGTTTTATCACAGCAATAGAAACCTTAATTAAGATACTGAGTAACTCCGGGCGTGGTGGTGCGTGCCTTTAATCCCGCACTTGGGAAGCAGAGGCAAGCAGATCTCTGTGAGTTCAAAGCCAGCCTGGTCTACAGAGTCAGTTCCAGGACAGCCAGGGCTTAAAAAAAATACTGAGTAACATAGACCTATCTCAGAAAAGGGGGCTTGCAAGATGGCTCCGGATAGGTGCACTTGGCTCCAAGCCTGATGACCCTAGTTCTGTGGAAAGAGAGGAACTACTTGAAGCTGACCTCTGGCCACATGCATACCATGGCACAAACCCCTCCTCCTACACACAGAAATAAATGTAATGAACAATAAATAAGAGTAAATTCAACACTAGCCAGGCCTGGTTGCACAGGTCCACCAGCTCTATATGTCACAGGCTGAGGCAGGAGAATTGCAAGTTCAAGGCCTTGCTTTGGTTACAGTGAGATCATGTTGACAGAGGTTTCTGTCCCTCCAGGTCCCGTAGCCGTTTAGTCCCAAAAACCACACAAAGGTCTACATTAATCATAAACTGGTTGGCCTAGTAGCTCAGGCTTCTTGTTAACTCTTATAACTTATATTAGCCCGTAATTCTTGTTTGTGTTAGCTGTGTGGCTTGGTACCTTTTATCAGGGAGGCATTTTCATCTTGATTCCTCTGTGTCTGGATGACAATGCCACTGCAGACTGCACCTTTCCTCTTCCCAGAATTCTCCTCTCCTCGTTGCCCCGCCTATATTTCCTGCCTGGCTCCTGGCCAATCAGCATTTTATTAAAAACAATACAAGTGACAGGGTACAAGACCATTGTCCCACAGAAAGATCAGGAACTGTCTCTAACTCTTTTACTTTTGAGACCCTGTTCCTCAGGCTGGATTGTCTTGACCAGCCTTAATACAAGCGGAGGTGCTTAGTCTCACTGCAACTTGATATGCCCAGTTTTGTTGATACCCATGGGAGACTTGCCCTTTCCTAAACAGAAATGGAGGAGAAGTGGATTAGGGAGGGGGTTCTGCAGAGGAGAGAGGGGGAAGGAGCTGGGAGGAGAAGAAGGAAACTTTGTTCGGGATGGACAAAAAGAATAAATAGAATGTGGGCTGGGGTGCCACTCAGTTGGTGGAGTGTTTGCTCAGCATGCACAAAGCCCTGGGTTCCATCCCAGCACTGCATAGACCAGAAGCTGTGGTGCCCACCTGAGACCCCAGCAGCTGGGAAGTGAAGGCAGGAGCATCATCACCTTCTGTTACACAGTGAGTCCGAGGCCAGCCTGGACTACATGAGACTATCTCAAAAATAAATGGACCCGGTGGGTAGTGGCACACACCTTTGATCCCAGAATTTAGCAGGCAGAGGCAAGCGAATCTGTGAGTTTGAGGCCAGTCTGGTCTACAACGCAAGTTCCAGGACATTCAGGGCTACACAGAAAAACCATGTCTCAGAAAACCTAAATTAATAAATAAAACAATTTTAAAACCGCATAGAATGAGACTCAAAGGGTTTGCTAAGTGATTTGTTCTGTCCTTTCAGAGGTCAAAGTCTTCTCCTGGAGAAGGACCTGGAGGTTCAGAGCTGGGGAAGATGTGGCTCCATGGGGCAGAGGCTACATAAAGGGCAACAGTGTCCCGGAGCTGCTTGGGGCTGGTCAGGGCCAGCCTACCCTAGGCTTGCTCCCTGCTCCTCACTTCCTGGGTGGGAATGGATGGCCAGAGGGTGGCTCCTGGCACCCAGGGTTCAGGAATCTCAGGCATGTGGTTCTGGGCCCAGATTGGGGGGTGGGGGCTCCCTCCCAGGAGCAGGGAATTAGGTGGTACCACAATCTAGACAGCTAGTCAGCTCTGGGGTGGGGGAGCCTAAAGGTCATGTGAAGGCCGGTCCTAAATGGCCCCTCTCCTATAGTTCTGGCATGGAGCCCCATAAAGGAGCCCACCTAGCCCCTCCCTGTGATGGGCTGGACCCGCTGGGAGTGAGAAGGGGTGAATTCATATTTTCAAGTCTTTCCTGCTCTCCTGGCAGCCCAAGTAAGCAGCAACTGTAGGCCAGAGGTATTGGAGGTGGGGAGTAGCAGGACCAGCCCCTGAGCCTGCCTCTGCTGTCTGTAAGTGCTGTGACAGCCATGGGGCTCATCAGGAGGCCGCCTCACCCTCAGCCTCTGCTCCTGCTGCTGCTGTGGCTGTCCCGAAGCCTGAGTCTAGGTAAGTGGAACTCCCGCAATGGATGCCCTTGGACCTGGGGTACCTGAAACCCATCCCACCTCCTGAGCTGGGAGAACAGGTTGGGGAAGGGGAGGCCCACGGAGCTGCCATGTCTAGCTTGCTTTTCACCTTTGTTCCCCGTGGCCACAGACCTGATTCCCTATGAGCCGCAGATAACAGCCTGGGACCTGGAAGGGAAGGTCACAGCCACCACCTTCTGTCTGGAGCAGCCTCTATGCATCTTTGATGAGCGTGCCTTAGCCAATGACACCATCTGGCTGGTGGTGGCTTTCAACAATGGTGTGTGGTGAGGACCCGGGGCCTTGGGGGAAGGGACATAGGCTGAGAGGGGCTGTCTGGGGCACCTGAAGGATGGCAGTGTTGACTTGGTCTCTGATGTAGACATCAGGACTGGAGACTGGCCAGGTATGTTCCAGGTGGGTAAACCAGTGGGTAAAGCCCTCCAGGGACAGCTCTC
Source organism: Neodon shergylaensis (assembly GCA_025134845.1). Classification (NCBI taxonomy): domain Eukaryota; kingdom Metazoa; phylum Chordata; class Mammalia; order Rodentia; family Cricetidae; genus Neodon; species Neodon shergylaensis. The sequence continues at coordinate 75,039 of JABTXL010004256.1, forward strand.
TCTCTCTCTCTCTCTCTCTCTCTCTCTCTCTCTCTCTCTCTCTCTCTC
>JABTXL010004256.1:95385-108735 GCA_025134845.1 Neodon shergylaensis
TATCTATCTATCTATCTATCTATCTATCTATCTATCTATCTATCTATCATCTATCATCTTTCTTATACATATCTACACACACACATAGAGATACAACAGCATTATCCGTGTGGGTACACACTGTGGCTTGCTAGCTGTGGTGGCCTGCACTCTCGTGCAATCTCAGCACTCACGAAGGAAGATCAGGAGTTCAGGGTCATCCTTGGCTATGCACTGAGTTTGACGCCAGCACAGAAACTACCTGAACATGATGGAAGAGGGAGGGAAGGGGGGACAGAGAGAGAGAGAGAGTCAGTCAGTCCTAGGGTCAACATTTGCTGGACCACCTCAAGGTTTTGTCCGTCAGCTTAGGTGATCTTGGTCCTATCTTGAAGGGACACCTATCTTCTATGTCCTTTGTCTAGAAGATAAAGGGACTCCCTCCCTTCCTAGTGGCCAGCACCCAGGACAGGTAAGCAGGGTTTTTATGGGGACAGCCCTTGCCCAGAACTGCCTGCTCCATCCCTGGCCCCTCCCAGCGCAGGCCCTCTTGGAGTGGTGTGCAGATGTCCTGGCTTGTCTCCTTCATTGTTATGTTTTCTTCAGACCCGTGCCTAGTGAGGCTGAATCCCCCAGAACCTACAGACTCAGCCCCTGAGCTGGTTCAACCAGTTGTACGGGAGGAGGGGGCACCTTCAAGCCAGAGTAGCCCAGCCCAGACAGAGCAGCTGGGATCATACTGCAGGCAGATCTGGGAGGAGAGACAGCATCCCAGCCATGGGGCTCCAAGAGAGACGGTCACTGCTGCTGATGCCGCTGTTGCTGCTGGTCCAGTGTGGGGCAGGTCTGGGTGAGTGAGGCTGGGGAGTGCGGGGTACCCCCACATACTCAACCCTCTAGAGGATGGAATACCTACAGCACTCCAGCACCCCTTCCCTTGGTTGTGGACTGGGCTCCTGGGTGTGCCAAGACATTCAGCTCACCTCACACAATCACAGATGGCTGCCTGTCTCTTGACCGCCAGACTGAAGAGCAAGAACACTGCTTCTCTCCTCCTTTGGATTCTCATGCCCACACTTTTACCAATGGCTCCTAAGTAACCCCTCCTCTCCATAGCTCTATTTCCCTTCCTTCAAATGAAGCAAACATTAGCTACCTACTGTATACAGGATGCCCTAGTCCTCCAAGATACAACGGGGACTTTGCTATTATTTGTTTGTTTAGTCTGTGTGTGTGTCTCTCTGTGTGTGTGTGTCTATGTATCTGTGTGTGTATGGGGATTGGAAAATGCTTGTTATGATGCAAGTGTGGAGGTCAGAGGGCAACTTTCAGGAGCCAGCTGATAGATCCTGGGCACAGAACTCAGCTCATCGGGTTGGGTGGATCTCAGTTCTAGGACAGAGAGGACTACACAGAGAAATCCTGTCTCCAATCAAACACACATTGTGTACAAGGCTGTGTCCGTGCACAATCACTGTGGAGCTCAGAGGATCACTTCAGGTGCCAGTGTCCAGGGACCTGTGTCCACCACAGCTGGCCTTCCAGATGTGTGCCACCGCACTCGGCTTTTTACGTGTATGCTGGGGATTAGAACTCAGGTCCCCAAGCTTGCAAGGCAACCTCTTTCCCACTGAGCCATCTCGGCAGCCCTGAATTGATACGAGGCTTGCACAAAGGTCCACTTCATCTTTTTTATTGTCCCAGTGTTAGGGGCTTGGAGCTGGAACCCTGCTATGGCTTTGGTTGTGGGCAGGGGAGGATCAAGGAGGACTGAGGGGAGGGCTGGGCTTCTCCCATGAGCAGCAGAGCTGGACAAAGCCGTGGTGCTCCCCGGGGATCCCTGTAGCATACGAAACTGTTTAGATGGATCTGAGAAGGGGACTTAAGGGATGATGATTGAAAGGATAGACGTTGGTTATGTGACCATGATGATGTTGGTCATGTGGCCACAGTGAGAATGGAAGATGATGGGGGGTGGCAAAGAACTGAGAAGCGAGCAAGTAATGTCTCCGGATGAGCTAGCCTCAGGTCCCACTAGGTGGTCTGAAGTAATGTCTTTGGGTGAGCTAGCCTCAGGTCCCACTAGGTAGTCTGTGTCCCGAGTCAGGATCTCAGTCCAGGGAACATTTGTGTGCCTCCCCCTCTGTCCTTTCTATGAGGATCTTCTCTGTCTCTCTCTCTGTGCACATATGCACATGAGGTTACAGGTATGTGGCTCTATGGGGTGTGTATAGGCCAGCAGAAGGCCATGGATGTTGGTATTCAGGGTCTTTCCACCTTCTCTTTGAGACAGGGTCTCTCATAAGCCAGAACGTTGCCATGTGGGCCAGTCTTTCCATCAGCTTGAGGTACCAGCTGGTCCCTGCCTCCCATACAGGGCCTCTCACCATGCCTCGTTTTTGACATGGGTTCCGGTAATCTAAACTCATGTTTGGGAGGTAGGCGCTTTACTGCGTATGGAATCAAATCTCTCTAGTTCTTGTTCGTTCTCATCAAACAAACGAGCCTGGACCACAAGGCTTGAGTGGGAGGGACATACAGGGTCTCTGGACAAGCCCAGCCTAGGGTTTTGGATGCCCCGAATCTGAGTCTCCTGAGCCTCCCTCTGTCCCTCGCCATTCCTTACCCATCACTCCAGTGACACAGCACCTACCTACCTACTTTCCAGTAGGCTGCCAAGGGGGGGGGGGGGCAGGTGCTCCACAGCCCCCCAAGGGCACCTGCCATAAAGATTCCTTAATTTTGGATCAGGTAAAATGGCTCAGCTGGTAAAGACATTTGTTAGGCCTGATAATCAGCTTTTGATCCTCAGGACCCACATGGTGGAGAACCAACTCCCCCAAATTGTCCTTGACCTGAGGCACACATGGGTTTGTGTACACACACACACACACAATGCACACACATACACACACACAGTGCACACACACAGAGTGAGAGAGACAGAGAACTAATTAACCAATTAATTAATTAATCAATCAATTAAAGTGTGGTGGAAGAAATTGCTCCTTAACAGGCTGGAGAGATGGCTCAGAGGTTAAGAGCGCACTGGCTGCTCTTCCAGGGGACCCAGGTTCAATTCCCAGCACCCACATGGCAGCTCACAACTGTCTGTGACTCTGGCTTCAGGGGATCTGACACCTTCATACCAACACAAATAAAATAAAGTCAAATAAATTATATATAAAAAATGGTTCCTTAATTCCCTTTGGAATGTGGCTTTGGTGATGGATACATCCTGCCTTGGTTGAAGCTGGACTGATTTACTCTTTCCCCACTCTGCCCAGAGAGCATTGGCTATGCCCCCCAGCTCTACAGCGCCGCCCTGTTGGGAAGGCTCACACAGTCCACCTTCACGCTGGAGCAGCCCCTGGGCCAGTTTGAGAATGTCAGCCTTTCTGACCCAGACCCCATCTGGCTGGTGGTGGCTCATAGCAACGGTACGGTTTGCTTTCTCATTGTGAAATGGACAAATGGAGCTGGGGTCTGAGAGGCTTAGTAGGTGGGGGGGGGGGAGGAGCTGGGAGGTAGGTGCTTGGGGGGTTGTGTCTGGGAAAGGCTGTCAGAGCCTGCTAGCATGGACCTTGCGGTCCTGCCCACGCGATTCCCTTTGACTGACCCTCAGTGCCTCCCTCAGCCACCCACAACTTTGCTGCCCCGCAGAAGGTAGAGGACATACATGCCCCTGCCAGCTTTGACCACAACGGCTACTACCTCACACTGAGGACCAGCCGGGTACACTACCAGGGTGGCCGGTCTGGCAAACAGCTCCGAATCCTCCGTGTTGGCAATGATACCAAGTGTTCCTTGAAGTCCCTGGGCTGTAATTCTCCTCTGCCAGGTGCTGGCCCCTACAGGTGAGCAGCAAAGATGGGGGAGGGGCCCTGCCTGGGACAAACAGGAGCCCAGGACAGCTACTAGAAGGTTCATTGAAGTCAAATAGAGTACCTGAGTTCCCCAGTATTTTCCCTTCCTCCCTCCCTCCCTTCTTTTCTTATTTATGTTAGTGGTGCTGGGGGTGGTACCTGGGCATGGAGCAAGCTGAACGGGTTCTCTAGCACACCCCACCCTCTCACTGGGGGATTGCAGGCAGGTCCTTACATAGTTATTTTTATTATTTTCTGTGTATGGCTGTTTTGTCTACATGTATGTCCGTGTACCACGTATGTGCCTGGTGCCCAAGGAGATGTTGAGCCTCCATGTGGATGCTGGGAATTGAACCTGGATCCTTTGCAACAAGTGCTCTTAAACACTGAGCCTTCTTTCTTTCTTAAAAGAAAAAATATTTTGTTTTTAATTATGTGCGTGTGGTTTTGTTCACATGGGTGTGGGTTCCCTCAGAGGCCACACCTGTCTGATCCCCTGGAACGAGAGTTACAGGCAGTTGAATTACCTGACATGGGTGCAATGTGTCCCCTTACTATGGTCACATCTTTAAATAGCATCCTTCTAACTCACCATCTCACGCCGTGGGAAGTCCTGACCGAGCATATGGATTGACCCTGATCCAGACCAGGCATTCCTAGGTGGGGACCAGCCTTGGTCCCTTTCTCTTCTCACTAGATGCTTGATTTACTCATATTTGGTACGGAGAGATCTAATCCACACACACAGTGAGGGCCACTACCAATGTCACACAACTCGAATAGGTCACAGCTTCTGTAGGGCTCTGGGGCTGTGCTCTTTAGTCCCAGGACCGGACTCCTGCTTCAGGATGGGATCCCTGGCATTAAGATCTGAGGGTTTCAGAACCATGGGGTGGTGGGTCACCACCACCAATGCTGGTCTCCTGTTCAGAGTGAAGTTCCTGGCCATGAACGCCAAGGGTCCTGTGGCTGAGACGGAGTGGTCTGAGGAAATCTACCTGCAACAAGGTATGCGGACCTAAGAGTGGCTCAAAATGTATACGGGGTGCTAACAGACCGGGAACATCAGGGACCTGGGGAAAGTAGGTCTCCCCAAATCAGGGAACACAGCGCTATCCTATCCAGTTCTCTGCCCGTACCCCCTCCTCTAGTCTATGGGATTCTCACACCTCCCCAGTGGACACGGGAGAGTGGGTCTGGAAGCTGACTAAATGACTCTTTTGTGGGGGTAAATAACTGTTTTACTGCTTGCCTGTGAAGCCCAGACATTCCCAGGAGCCCCAGGGTCCCGAAGCAAGAGTACTGTGGTCATCATCGCCTTCTCGTCAATCTTGCTGGCGGTCTTCCTCGCCCTGCTCATATCCGCTAGGTGAGTGGACAGGGTTGGTGTTGTCCCGCCTCCCAGCAGTAGCCTTGGTCTCTTCCTGCTGTTGTCTGATGAAGTTCTTCCCCCTGAAGATTAAGGAGAATTTACCTATAGCCCTTCTCCCTTGTCGCCATCAAAGGCCTGGTTTTCTCCGCGGTCGTCGCTTGCCCTCTGGCGGCAGTTTTCGGAGTTGCAAGCGAGTAGTCAGAAAACACTCCAAAAGTGAAGCCCGGCAGGTGGAAAGGTGAATTGCGGTCAGGCTCAGCCCACTAAAAGCCTTGGCTTTGACATCTCAGCCAGAGAGCTGAAGTACTGGGGGCTGGCACAAAAGTTCCCAGAAGAAAAGACATTCAACGCCCGGAGGGACCTGGAGAGGCATTTCCGTGTAGGGGAAGCAGAGGTTTCCGGGAGATGTGTGGGCCCGGGCCATTGCTCCTGGAGACAGTTTGCCAGCAGGTATGAGCAGGGAATCGGGGTGTCCTGCAGAGGATCCGAACTGTGTCTCACAGGCCCACGGGAACCAACAGTGGAGTGTAATCAAGAGAGAGCTACTGATACCTTTTAGAGCAGGGGTTCTCAACCTGTGGGTCATGACCCCTTTGCCGATGAACGACCCTTTAACAAGGGTCACATGTTAGATATCCTGAATAGCAGATGCTTTCATTGTGGTTCATAACAGTGGCAAAATTACAGTTATGAAGGAATAACAAAAATAATTTTATGGTCGGGGGGTCACTACAACACGAGGAACTGTATTAAAGGGTCACAGCGTTAGGAAGGAAGTGAGAACCACTGGTTTAGAGGATCCCTGGATTTAGGGTAGGGCCAGGCACTAAGAAGGTATTACTGGACCTATTAGGGTCAAAGCCTAGGGGCTGGCAGCCCTAGGAAGCTGGGTTCCGTCATCCATCCTGGGTGGGACAATTAATAATGAGAAGGAGGGCGGGAAAGATGGCTCAGTGGTTAGGAGTGTGGACTATGCTTAGAGAACCTGAGTTCAGTTCCCAGCATCCGTGCCTACGGCTCACAAACACCTATAGTTCCAGCTCCAGAGGGATCCAGTGCTCTGGCACACACACACACACACACACACACACACACACACACACACACACTTCAAAGTGATAGAATAAAATAAATCAAAAGTAGTCCAAGGCAGAGAAAGGAGATGTATGTATTCAATATCCCTACGTGGGAAAGAGTAACAAAGAGACCCAATGTCTCACTAAGTCGATCTTTGGGATCCGGACAAGATCTTGATGTAAGGTTTAGGTTTAAATAAAGTGTAAGCCAGGCATAGCTGAGCAATCCTGGTGACAGTATGGTCCCCGCCATCACTGCCCATCCCCATTGTCTTCTGCCAGTCTCCCTCTGGCTGGCACCAGCTTCAACCCTCTGCTTCCCAGCATGGGATTCCTGTGGAATTTTTGGGACCCATTGTTTTATGGTCTGATAGCCAAAGGAAGGGACATAAGTGTTTCTTTATTCCCAGGCTAGGGGTGCGGCTCAGCTGCTAGAGTGCTTGCCCTCACATGCACAAAGGTTTCCCCAGCACTGCTTAAAACAGACTGCATGGTGGTGCACATCTGTAATTCCAGCACCTAGGAGGTGGAAGCAAGAGGATCAGGAGTTCAAGGCCATCCTCAGTTAGGAGCTGAGGGCCAGCCTGGGCTAATGAGACCCTGTCTTAAAAAAAAAAGAAAAAAGAAAAAAAAATCTTCTTTTCTGCCAGTACAATTACTTACAGAGGGACAGAGAGAGCCAGATATGGTGTCACAGGCTGCTAGTCCCAGCACTTGGGAGACAGAGTCAGGTAAATCTCTATAGATTCAAGGCCAGTCTGGTCTATAGCAAGTTCCAGACCAGCCAGGACTACAAAAACAAAATAAATAAATGTAAAAGTGCACAAAATGACAGAGAGGCGGGAGCCGATTGTAAAGTTGTTTTTTATGTTACACTTGATTTATTTATTTCTTGTGTAGCATGTGTGCACCACCACACACATGTGGAGGTCAGGGGACAACTTTTTGGAGTCATTTCTCTCCTTCAACCATGTGGGTCCCAGGGATCAAGCTCTCAGGCTTGGTAGAAAGGACCTTCACCCACTGAGCAGGCTCACTGGGTCACGTGTGCTCTTTGACACACACACATGCCCCCACCCCCAGCTAACAACAGCAACAACTTTAGAGGGTCTTATCTAAACCCCACCCTGGTCTTTAGAGCGTTAGACACTGCACAAGGGAGCGAGAAACTGGGTGAGCAGGGCCACTTTCATGGAAGAGAGCTCTGGTGTTCTAAACTCCCTGGAACCCACATCAAAGTGGAAGCAGAATTAAGGCCGTTCATTGATCCTTCTCTCTCACTTTCTCTTGCCCGATCTCCCGAAGCTGCTGGAACACTCCTGTATCCAGCCTGGAGGAGCAAGTTCGTATGAGACAATATCACACCCACCACATGGACAACCTTCGGGCTGAGCAGAGTTCCTGAGAGATTCCAAGGGCTTTCTCCAGGGGCCAAGCGGCTGAACCTGGACTGGGGCCTGCTTGGAACCTTCTGGAACTCTAGCAGGAAATGCTTTCAATCCAAAGCTTGGACTAGCTAGTCCTTATCAGAAATAAATTTCCCTAATACTTTTGTGTCTGTCTCCCATATACCTGGGTTCGTCTTCCCCACCCCAGTCATTCTTCTCTTTGTGTGTGCATGCACACATGTGTGAGTGTGTATGTGTGCACATGGAACCCACAGCTCACGCTCTCTCTCCACCTTATTTTTTTATATATGTATGTTTTGTCTGAATGTACATGTATACACCACATGTGGTGCCCAAGGAAGCCAGAAGAGAGCATCAGAGTCCCTGGAACTAGAGTCTTGCTATAGTTGTTAGCCACTGTGTGAGTGCCGGGGACTGAACTTGGGTCCTCTGTAAGAATAGCTGGTGCTTGCCAGGCGTAGTGGCGCACACTTTTAATCTCAGCATGTGGGAGGCAGAGGCAGGTGGAGCTCTGTGAGTTCGAGGCCAGCCTGATCTACAGAATGAGTTTCAGGACAGCCAAAGATCTAAAGATATACAGAGAAACCCTGTCTCCAACAACAAAGAACAGCAACGGCTGAGCCAACTCTCCAGCCCCCGCCTTGTTCTTTTGAGACAGGATCTGTCGGTGAACCTGGAGTTCACCAAGCCCTTTCAGCTACCTGGCCACTGAGCCCCAGGGGTCCCTCCCGGTCTCTCCAGCAGTGGGGTCACAAACACAGGCTGCTGTGCCTGGCTTTTTACACAGGTGCTGGGCATCAGACTCAGGTGCTTGCAAGGCACCTACCGAGTCATTTCCTGAGCTGCAAGAGACAAGGTCTCTTTGTGCAGCCGGGGCCTTGAGCTCTCTTTGATTCTCCTGCACCTGCCTCTTGAAGTCCTGGGGTTCCAGGCGTGTACCCCATCATGCCCACTTCCTTTGAGACAGGGTCTCACTATATAACCCAGGCCGGCCTGGAACTCATGATCTCCCTGTGTTGATGTCCTGAGTGCCAGTATTACAACACATAAAGAAAATGGCTCCTGTCGACGCATAGGGAGTGGCATTATTGGAGGTGTGGCCTTGTTGGAGGAAGTGTGTTACTAGTGGGTGGGCTTTGAGGTTTCAGAAGCTCAAGCCAATGCCAGTGTCTCACTCTCTCTTCCTGCTGCCTGCTGATCCAGACGTAGAACTCTCAGTTTCCTCTCCAGCACCATGTCTACCTGCGAGCTGCCATGTCCCACCCTGATGACAACGGACTAGACCTCTGAACTGTAAACCAGCCCCAATTAAATGTTTTCCTTTATAAGAGTTGCCATGATTATAGGCTGGGTGGTGGTGGCGCACGCCTTTATTCCCAGCACTGGGGAGGCAGAGGCAGGCGGATCTTTGTGAGTTCAAGGCCAGCCTGGTCTACAAGAGCTAGTTCCAGTTCCAGGACAGGCTCCAAAGCTACAGAAAAACCCTGTCTCAAAACAAACAAACAAACAACAACAAAAAAGAGTTGCCATAGTCATATCTCTGTGAGTTCGAGGCCAGTCTCATCTACAAGAGCTGATTCCAACTAGGATTGTTACACAGAGAAACCCTGCCATGAAAAACAAAACCAAAAAGAGTTGCCATAGTCATAGGGTCTATTTACAGCAATGGAACACTAAGATGTCACCTGAGCAGCCTTCCTGTCCCCTTGTCTTAACTCCTCTGGGAAAAGCTCTCAAAGTAAGATATTAAGACTCAGGGAACTTGGGAGGCAGAGGCAGGTGGATATTTGTGAGTTCAAGACCAGCCTGGTCTACAGCCAAGTTCTGGGCAGCCGGGGTACATAGTGAGACTCTGTTGGCTGGAGAAGTAACTCAATAGTCAAGAGCTGTTCTTGCAGAGGCAGGAGATCTCTGTGAGTTTGAGGCCAGCTTGGTCTACCTGGTGAGTTCTAGAACAGGCAGGGCTATGTAGAAAGACCCTGTTTTGTTGTTTTGTTTTGTTAAAAAAAAAACTAACACAATAAAAATCTAGAAAAAGAAAAGAAGAAGGAGGAGGAGGAAGAGGAGAAAGAGAAGAAGAAGGAGGAGGAGGAGGAGAAGGAAGAAAGGGGGAGGAGGAAGAGGAAGAAGAAGAGGAGGAGGAGGAGGAAGAGGAGAAGAAGAAGAAGAAGAAGAAGAAGAAGAAGAAGAAGAAGAAGAAGAGGTGCAGCTTAGCACCATCCTTGACACAACCCACACTTACAGAGAGCGAAGACCAGACAGGGCTGGGACCCGGGGGCAGGATACACACACACACACACACACACACACACACACACACGAAGCTCTGGTTCCCAAAACTAGTATCAACTCTGCCCAAAGCAAAACAGGATGTGTTATCATCAACCCTGCTCCACACCTCAGATGCCCAGCAAGGCTCTGCCCTCACGATCTCCCTGGTTGCCGAGGGTGGGGATGCAGGGGACAGTGCACTCAGCCGTTGGAAAGACCCACACTGGAGGCTTCCTGGAGCCGTGTGGCTTTGGTGAAAGAGCAGGACACCTGTGCCAGGTGGGCAAGGGCGGGGTGCCCAGACAAAAGCAGTGGCGCGTTTCTGCCGGACAGGCAGTTTAGGGACAACATGACCTGAGGCAGGGTGCGTGGTTTCTGGTGCCACATGTAGGGCCTCACCCTGGAAGGCAGGAAGTCAGGCAAAGTATGGCTGGCTGGGTCCCCATCCCTGCAAATGGCCCTAAGTGGTTTATGGTCCTGAACAGATAGATAAGGCTCCTCTACGGAGGAAACTCTCAAATGACCAAGTAATAATTCTGCTGGGAGAGACAGGAAGGCTTAGAGAACAAGAAGGATTCCACCCCCGGCTCCCGAGAGCCTTTTTGTGTTTTTGAGACGGAATCTCCTGTAGCCCCAGCTCGTCTCCAAGTCATTAGCTAAAGATAACCTTGAACTAATTCTCCTGTGTTCACCTCCCAAGATGTAGAATCACGTCCATGCCCTATCATGCCACCCAGCATTTTACTTATTTATTTAATATGTACGTATGTATGTGTGTATGTATATATGTATGTATGTGTGTATATGTTTATGTATGTGTTTATGTATGTTTGTGTATGTATATATGTGTGTATATGTATGTTTGTGTATGTTTGTGTATGTATATATGTGTGTATGTGTGTATATGTATGTATGTGTGTGTTTGTGTATGTATGTGTGTGTATGTTTGTATGCATGTATGTATGTGTGTATGTGTATGCATGTATTGTGTGTGTATGTATGTGTATGTCTGAGACCTTCAGCCCTGAGAAAAGGACATGAGAGCCCCTGGAACTGGAGTTATAGTTGGTTGTGAGCCACCACGTATGTGGGTTCTGGGTATCAGGCCTGGGTCCGATGCCAGAGTAACAAGCAATCTTAACCACTGAGCTGTCTCTACTGCCCCTTATTTGACCATTTCTTTCTGTCTTTCTTTCTTCCCTCCTTTCTTTCTTTCTTTCTTTCTTTCTTTCTTTCTTTCCTTCCTTCCTTCCTTCCTTCCTTCCTTCCTCCCTCCCTCCCTCCCTCTCTTCTTCCTTCCCTCCTTTCTTTCTTTCTTTCTTTCTTTCTTTCTTTCTTTCTTTCTTTCTTTTTTTGGTTTTTCGAGACAGGGTTTCTCTGTGGTTTTGGAGCCTGTCCTGGAACTAGCTCTTGTAGACCAGGCTTGTCTTGAACTCACAGAGATACGCCTGCCTCTGCCTCCCAAGTGCTGGGATTAAAGGCGTGCGCCACCACCGCCCGGCTATTTTTTTTTTTTTAGACAGACTCTCACTATTAGCCCTGGCTGGCCTCTAACCTGCCTCTGCCTCCCAAACGCTGGGATTAAAGACGTGCACCACCACACTCCATTTTGTTGCTATTGTTTCTTGAGACAGGGTTTCTCTGTGTACCTCAGTCTGGTCCACCCCTTCAGCTCCCCCCATAGACTTTTCCCTCTGGGTGATCAGTCTAGACCTCACCCCTCCACCCAGGTAAAACACCAAGGTTCAAACCGGTCATGGCAACACACACCTGTAACCCTAGGAATGGGAGGTAGCAGTGGGAAGGTCAGAAGTTCAAGGCCAACTTGAGCTATATAGGGGGTTCAAGACCAACTGGGCTTACAAGAGATCCTGTCTCTGAAAGGGCAAGGGGAGGGGACACTAAGGATGTGCCTCAGTTGGCAGAGTGCTCGTCTGCCACAGGTGGAGTCCCGGGTTCCATTGCCAGCACTGTGCAACCCTGATGTAACAGTACAGGTTCGAGCCTGTAATTTGAGGCCAGCCTGGGCTACAGGAGACCCTGTCTAAAAAACAAACCAGTGAAAGCAAAACAAAACAAATAGCAGCAGCAACAACAAAAACAAACAAACAAAAAACCAGAAGGGAAAAAAGGCCAAGGCCGAATGAACTGATTTGACGCCTTCAGTCTGTTAGGCCTCAATCCACGCCCTGAATGAGCGGCCAGGACAGGAAACAGATGGTTGATCATCCCGATCGATCATCCCGAAGAGCAATTGAGAGCATTTACAGAGAGCAGGGGTGTGGGTGGCCTAGGGCCAGCAGTAACTCCTGAGCCCCAAGAAGGAGTCAAAGGGATACAATGTCCACTTCTGTCATCCTGCTTGGAGATACGATACGCCTAATCAGAAGCCAGGCTCCTGGACACACAGAGGACAAGAATGGGATTTTAATTTTTAATTTTTTTTAAAGACAGGAAGGGCCTCATGTAGCCCAGGCTATCCTCAAACTCCTTATGTAGCTGAGGATGACCTCGAACTTCTGATCCTCCTGCCTCTACCTCTTGAGTGCTGAGATCACAGGGGTGTGCCATCACACAGTTTATGGGGTGCTGGGGATGGGACCCAGGGCTCCCTGCATGGTCGACAAGTGCACTCTACCCTCTGAGTCATACCCCATCCTGTCACGTCCCCTTGTTTTTCATTTTAAATGACATTTAGTTATTTATTTTTCCTGAGTGCTAGGCTTGCAGGCACAAATTTTCATGACCAAATTTTCCAAGTTTTGTTTGTGGAGACAGCCCCCCCCACTTCAGTTGTCTCTTGTTGCCACTCATGGGCCCCATCGTAGTTGCCCTGTGTTCTTCGCTCCCTATCCACTCTGTTACACAGCCTCACGGTCCTCGTGTTGACCTATGGAACCTAGATCTGCTGTGTCCTGCGCCTGCGCGTTCTGAGGTCCTCTGATCCTCACATCAAACCCTGGACGTGTCCAGTCCAACTCATGCCCTTCCCCGGGTGTGATACCTCCTTCTACAGAGACGGGCCTGCCACATAGATGCAATCCACCTCCTTGGGACCTCGCCTGAAGCTGAGGCCAGAGTCACCTCAGTCACATATGAAGACTGCCAGTGTATGTGTGCGTGTGTTTGTGTGTGTGCGTTTGTATGTGTGTATGTGTTTGTTTGTGTATGTGTGTTTGTGTATGTGTGTTTGTTTGTGTATGTGTGCATGTGTTTGAGTGTGTATGTGTGTGTGTTCATGTATGTGTGTGTTTGTGCGCATGTGTTTGTGTGTGTATGTGTGTGCGTTTGTGTATAAGTGTTTGTGTGTATATGTGTGTTTGTGTGTGTATGTATGTGTGTGTGTTTGTGTATTTGTTTATGTATATGTGTGTGGT
>JABTXL010004256.1:109135-144439 GCA_025134845.1 Neodon shergylaensis
TACACATACACAATATACTGCACATACATATTACACACACATACACATACACATACCACACATATATGCACACACAATACATATGCCACACAATGCACACACAATACACACACCACATATATGCACACACAATACACATACCACACATACATGCACACATATACATACCACACACATGTGCACACACTCATGAACATACACACTACACACATATACTACACACATACACAATACACCATACATGCATACCACCCACACATACACACCACACAAGTATGTGCACACACAATACACACAACACCGACATGTACACACAATACACATGCACACACACATGAACACACATATGTACACATACACCACACACACAAATGCAATAAAAATTTTGTTATTTTGTGTGTGTGATGTGCATGTGTGTTTGTGACATGACACGCATGTGGAGGTCAGAGGACAACTTTGTAGGCTTAGTTCTCTCCTTCCACCATGCGGGTCTCAGGGATGAAACTCAGGTCATCAGAAGGCAGGCACCTTCACCCACTGAACCATCTCCTTGATTCCAGGACGACTGTATAATCCATTCCCAACTGATGGGCACAGCTGGGGCTCCTTCCGGCCCTGACTGTCCCTCCAGACATGCAGCTGTCTGATTCTGCCGGTGTACTGAGTCTACGCCCCGAGGGAGCGGGAGAAGGGGTGCTCCCATCCCACTGGCCCCCACAGGGGTGTATTTGCACTCTTTGAATTTTCTCTGTGATTTTATTTATTTTGTATGTATTGGACACATGTCTGGAGGTCAGAGGACAACCTGGGGAGTCAGTTCTCTCCTTCAACCATGTGGGTCCCCAGAATAGTGCTGAGGCGGTCAGACTTGCTGGCAAGTGTCTTTACCTGTGAAGCCATCTTGCCTGTCCTGCACCCCCTTTTTGGCACTGGACCTGAGGTCTTCTAAGAATACTGGCTTATCCATGGAGTCTGTGGGTCCTGGACACAGGAGCGAAAGCCAGGCAGGTTAGAAAAAAGTGAGGTCTGGAGGGAGGGATCAGTCCCAGTGTTGGGGGAGGAGAGATCAGGATGCTTCCTGCTCTGACTGACCCCACAGAGTCGAGGGAGTTGGCCACACAAAGGGAAGAAGTTCCGAGTGTGAGGTCTCTCTTGATCGGCCATCCTACTGTGGGTACCTCCCAGGAAGCATGGCCCCCGGCTGAGGGGGGTTCTCCTTGGGAAGCCTGGAGACATATAGGGATGCGGGTACTCAATGTGCCAGGGGCCATTGTTCTTGCTAGGGGAAGTCTGAGCTACCCAGAGTCAGATCTGAGGCTCCCAGGTCACCAGGACAGTGGCTCCCAACTCACACACAATCGTCCACTCTGTACCCTCCACCTTCTGGTCCCTGCACCCACCTCCAGAACACCAGTCCCCTCTCAGCTTATGTGTCGTGTTCTGGTGGCCTTCCATGATCCGTCCACTCCCAGACTTTGGTCCTTCGAGTCACAAGGTCCTCCACATGATGAAGAAGCTGTAGGCTCCTTGGACGTCTTCGGAGGAGCGAAAGGATGGAGAGAGGCAGCGGAAAACAGAAGCAGGTGCTTGAACCACCCGAGAACCACCACCCATCTTTTCAGCCCAGAGGCCCAGCTGAACAGCGACCGGGGGCAGTCAGCCAGGTGATCTGGTCCTGGTACTTGCTTCAGGCCTGGAACAGGATGGGATAGTTCACACATGAACCCCGAAGTTAGTGGGGCAATCCTATGGCTGGTATTATTTTATGAATGAGGAAGAGGTGTGGTCTATGCCTAGGAATAGGAAGCAGGTGACAGGGTGGGACCAAGCAGGGGTGTGGTGATGAGGGACCCACAATGAGCTATGTAGTTTGAGACCCTGTCCTGAGGGCTGGAGAGATGGTCAGTGTCTAAGATCCCTTACTGCTCTTGTAGGGAGTGGGTTCTAGTCCCACCGCACACCCTGGGTGGCTCAGAACCACCTGTAACTCTAGTTTAAGGAGATCTGATGTCCTCATTTGGCTTCTCAGGCACCTGCATGCATGCAGCACACATGTAGATATAGACACTATAATGGTTTGAATGAGAATGTCCCCCCTGTAGGCTTATAAACTTGAATGCTCGGTCCCCAGTTAGTGGACTTGAGAAAGATTAGTAGGTGTGGCCTTGTTGGAAGCGGGTGTGCCCTGGAGTAGGTTGGGGGGTGTGAACTTTGAGGTTTCAAAAGCCCAGGCGAGGCCCAGAGTCTCTCTCTCTGCCTGCTGCCTGTGGACTGGTGATGCAGAACGCATCAAATGGGGAGGGGAGGAACGCGAGTCAAATAATCCCAAGATAACTCCGAATAGAGTCTTCTAAGGTTTTTCTTTATTAAAGAGAACTCACAGATCACAGTGAGGAAATAGGAATGGGGTCCAACATCCAGGTGTGGCTCACTGGAAGAAAAGGCTGAGCAGGGTGGGACCGCGGCTTTTTGGTACCCAAAAGCCATGCCTCAACCTGGTCCAGCCTCTCAAAGGTCATTGGCTGGAAGAGATTCCCCATCACCTCCCTCTTTTGTCTAAATAAGATTTCCAAACTCAACACATATATATATATACATATATATACATGAATAGATATCAAGTATAAAAATTAGAACTACAATCAATATAAATAATATTAAACAAGGAACATATGCTAAATGTTTCAATAATCATTTTATCCTAAGGAGTCTAAGTCTTGTATTAAAAATAGCTTGGCTAGGGGCTGGAGAGATGGCTCAGTGGTTAAGAGCATTGCCTGCTCTTCCAGAGGTCCTGAGTTCAATTCCCAGCAACCACAAGGTGGCTCACAACCATCTGTAATGAGGTCTGGTGCCCTCTTCTGGCATACAAGCATACATGGAGAGAATGTTATATACATAATAAATAAATAAATCTTTTTTTTTTAAAAAAATGGCTTGGCTAAATCACAAGAGGAAAGTAACTATGACTATCTAATCTTCAACCCCATCGAAAACCTGAGAAGGGAGATAATATTACTTTAGTAGGCAGGAAGTGCAATCAAACAGCTTCCAAAATGTTTAGTAGATAACAGAGACAACTGGCTATCTGGGAAATTACCCAAAGTCTCATTTGCAATGTTGAAGCAACTAACTTTGGCTAAGGCCTAGAGTAATTGACAAACCATTTTCAAAACCATCTTACCCTGTCTTGGCAAGGTTTGCCAGTCTTTTCTCTTTATCCTGCCTGTCCAGTCTGGACATTGTGCACTTTGTCAGTGATCGAGGCATGAGCAAGGAACTGCCCATAATCCTTGCCCAAAGGTCAGTTGTGCCAAGAAAAAAACAAGCTCCAAGTGGAGTGCCTTCGGTGGTCAACATATTCTCAGGAATAGATCAGTCAGGAGCAATCGTGTCTCACATCAACAGAACCCTAAGTTATTTAAATGCCATGTTTACAGATCTTTGAGGTGGTAAGATTACCTATGTGGAATCTCTATGTATCTAAAGAACCTAATTAGTCTGACTATAAGTATGACAAACATGGATGACTATTGACCTATAATAATGCTTATATATAACTTAAAGACTAAAACTTCATATCAGAATACTAAACAATCTTTAAATAACTTTGCAGTGAATGAGGACAGTGACCTCCAAATGTAAACAACGTATGAGTATCTTGATCAGCTGGAAGAAGTTCCCTATCAGATTGGGATGCAGAGCTCTCAGCAGCAGCTCCAGTACCCAGCCTGTCTGCTCTCACCAGGATGATAAAGGACGAACCCCCTGAAACTTTAAGCAAGTCCCCAGTTAAATTCTTTCCTTTACAAGAGTTGCTTTGGTCTTGGTGTCTCTTCACAGCAATAGAACAGCTACTAAGACACACACCTGCACAAAATTTTAAAAATTAATTAAATTTTAAAGAAGGAAAAGAGTTGATTTTGAACATAATGACATAATCCCAGCACTTGAGAGACAAAGGCAAGTGGACCTGTCTAAATTCAAGGCAGGTCTGGTTTTAGAGTTCCAGGCCAGTCAGGGCGGCACAGAGAAAACTGTCTCAAATATAGAAAGCTGAAGATGATGGGGGAGGAAGGAGCAGAAGGAAGAAGAAGGAGAAGGGGAATCAGAGAGATGGCTCAGAGGTTAAGAGCACTGGCTGCTCTTCCAGAGGTCCTGAGTTCAATTCCCACATGGTGGCTCACAAGTGCCTATAATGAGATCTGATGCCCTCTTCTGGCCTGCGGGCATACATGCCAGCAGACCACTGTATACATTATAAATAAATAAATCTTTTAAAAAAAAATAAACAAAGAGAGGAAAAAAGAGGAGGAGGGAGAGAGAAGGGAAGGGAGGAGAGAAGGGGAGGACTAGACATAGCTAAGGTGCTGGGTCTTTACTGGTGTCCAGTGTATGTCAGTGATGACAGCCTAAGGAGTCTTCATGGCAGGCCTGAGAGTCACTTTCTGTTGTTGTTTTTATTTGTTTGTTTTGAGACAGGGTTTCTCTGTGTAGCCCTGGCTGTCTTGGAACTCATTCTGTAGACCAGGCTGGCCTCGAACTTAGAGATCCACCTGCCTCTGCCTCCTGAGTGCTGGGATTAAAGGCGTGCGCCACCCTTGCCCAGCTGAGAGCCCCTTTGGATTTTTAAATCAGACTGGAAGAGCCTCGACACCAGGGGGAGAGGGTTAGTTGCCGGCGAAACACAGGACTGATGGGACCCTTGGTGGGAGGCCGGGACCCTCCTAGGAGAATCCTCCACCTGGACAGTTGGTCCCCCAGCCCTGGGCAGTCTCCTTACTTTCCCCCCCTCCACCCTGCCCCACCCTTTCACAGTGGAAGAACGAGACAGGGTGTCTCCATCCCCTTTCTAGAAGGTTCAGGAAGTTAATGAGGACAAAGCACGTAGCACCACTCAGGGGATGCGATTCTGGGAAGAGAGGAACCCGAGTCTGGGCTCGATGCCAAGGGTGGGGCAGGGACAGAACTTCGGTCACTCAGCCTGTCCACTGGCTGCCTCAGGGCTACCGCTCAACCCCTCTGACCAGCCATTGGGTCCCAGGGCAGTTTCTGAGAAAACTAAAGGGACAGAATGGAGCATTCCACAGGGCAAAGGAGTCCTTTCATTCCTTCTACACACTGGCACGGCAAGGGCTGCTGGGGGAAGTGGCCACTCGGGGTCCGGGCAGGGGCTGCTGGCTCAGGAAGTCTTTGTTATCTACCACTAATTTGTCTTGGACTTAAGGCTCAGCGCCATGGTCAATGGAGAAGCCCACTGAGAATCTGCCTAGGTCCTCAAAGGATCACAGCCAGCCCTGTGCCAAGCTTCCAAGAAGTTCGGTGCTGGTTAATTTTTGTCCACTTGACACAAACCTGGGCACACCTGGCCACTGAGGCACTGCCTCCATCAGAATGGCTGTAGGCAAGTCTGTGGGGACATTTTCCTCTCTCTCTCTCTCTCTTTCTCTCTCTCTCTCTTTCATTTTGCTCTTCGAGACAGGGTTTCTCTGTGAAGCTCTGGCTGTCCTGTCCTGGAACTCACTCTGTAGACCAGGCTGGCCTCGAACTCGGAGATCCACCTGCCTCTGCCTCCCGAGTGCTGGAGTTAAAGGTGTGCGCCACCACCTCCTGGCTGCATTTTCTTAATTGGTGTGAGCAGGAGCAGACCACCTTGGGCAGTGCCATTCTGGAGCAGGTGTCCCTGGATGTATAAGACAGCAGGCTGATCAAGCCATAGGAGTGCCCCTCCATAGTCTCTGCTGCAGTTCCTGCCTCCAAGTTCCTGTTTCCATCTCCTGTCTTGACTTCCTCTGGCTAGGACCTGTAAGTCACATAAGTCAGCCCCCACCCCTAAGCTGTTCTTGGTCACTTTGTTAATTACAGCAGCAAAACAAGCAAGCTAGGAGCCTGTCCCAGGCTCAGCCAGAGAGAGAGGCACTTCGTACCAGACCCCATCCATACCTCTGGACTCACTATCATGGGACAATTGTCTCCAATGCTCTTCTTTCTTGTCCCGATTTCCTGTGAGTACCCAGATCCCTGCCATTCTCCCCAAATTGTGTGCATGCTTACCAGTGTTGCCTACAGAGCAGAGCTACAGTTTCTGGGGTGGGTGGCCAGGCCACAGAAGCACACAGTCCCACCAGTCCCCAGGTGCCGCACAGAGCTTTCAAACTGCAGAAGGAAGCTCCCTGCTCATTGTTCCCACTTTTGTCATACTGTGAATTGAATATATAGGGCCTTGTGTGTGCCAGTCCCTCACTGGGGGATTCTAGGCAGGGGCTCTACCACTGAGCCACACCCCAGCCCCTCACTGGGGGATTCTAGGCAGGAGCTCTACCACTGAGTCACACCCCAGCCCCTCACTGGGGGATTCTAGGCAGGAGCTCTACCACTGAGCCACACACCTCAGCCCCTCACTCACTGAGAGATTCTAGATAAAGCGCTCAAATGTTGAATCACATCCCAGTTTTCATTTTCTCTTGACAGTGACAAGTCTCACTAAGCTGTCCAGACTGACCTTGACCTCACTCTGTAGTACCTGCTGTCCTTGAATTATTGACCACTTTTCCTTCTCTTTCTGACTTGAGGCTCAGGGAGGGTGAGTAATTGACCTACAGTCACACAGCAGGTTTGGCTTTAATCCTGAGGAGGAAATGTCCACATTGGGCTGGCCTGTAGGCGTGCCTTTGGGGGAATAGTCTTATTTAAGGTAACTGGCCTGTGAAGATCCAGCCACCGCAGTATCACGCAGGGGGTTTTCAGTGGCAGAAGGGTAGAGGGCCAGAGCTGTGCACAGGCAACCATTTGAGTTTCATTTCCTTCTGCCCTTCACTGTGGCTGCGAGGTGACAAGCCACTTCCAGCACCTGCTGCAGAGACCTCCCTGCCATGGTGGCTGTAACCTCTGAGCTGAGATATCTCATAGCTTTTTTTTTTGTCGCAGTATTTTAATCACGGTGACAGAAACAAAATGAGGAGAGTAGGGAGTTTGCTTTTTTGGTAACAGTCTGGATTTGAACTCAGTCTATGCCTAGACCCTACATTCTTCACTGTGGACCTGTTTTAAGAATGTTATTTAGGGACTGGAGAGATGGCCCAGAGGTTAAGAGCACTGGCTGCTCTTCCAGAGGACCTGAGTTCAATTCCCAGCAACCACATGGTGGCTCACAAACATATATAATGAGATCTGGTGCCCTCTTCTGGCCTGCAGGCATACATGCAGACAGAACACTGTATACATAATAAATAAATAAATCTTTAAAAAAAAGAATATTATTGAATGCCAGCTCTGTAAATGAGAGGGGTAAATTGTCCAGATCACTGGGGCAGGTAGCATCAGGGGGCGTTGCTCAGTCTGCCCCTCCTAACCGCTCAGAGCTTGGCACACTACCACTCAGCCTAGAACCTGCCATGGCCCCATCTGCTCCTGCTGGAGCTAGTCCATCCCCTGTGCCCTGCATGGGCAGGCTAGGATCTGGCTGCCTCAGACCTCTGAACAGGGGTTACCCCTTCTCCCATTAGTGTCCGACGTCCCGCTTTCTCTCCCCCAGCCTTCCTTTTTCCTCGTCCCATCTCCAGTGGGTCTACCTCCTCCCAAATGTCTGGCAAAGGCTCCTTCTGGCCATGCAGGAAGGAAGGGAAAAGTCAAGGGTAGGTGAGCTTCCCTCCGCACAGAAGACATCCAAATCTTTGCAGTCTTGACTTGTTGTATTGGTTTGAACGCAATGTTTCCCAACGCAATCTCCAGAATATGAATGCTTGGCCCCACTTGGTTGCTCTGTTTGGGGAGATGTGAGAAGTGTGGCCTTGCTGGAGGAAGAATATCACTGGGGCAAGTTCTGAGAACTTACAGACTTAAACCGTTTCAGGTTGGCTCTCCCTGCCTGCTGTTGGCAGTTTGAGCCACCTGCTTGCCCTCTCTCTCGCTCACTGGCACGTTCCTCCATCTTTTGCTGAGGCTCCTTGGCTCATGCTAGAATCGGCTTCTTCGGGACTCTAGCATAGACTGAGGACCAGCAGCTCTCTCTCTGGGAATCCTCCAGGCTTTCATCACCAGGTTGGGACTGCTGAGACTGAACAACTGCTGGATTCTTGGCCTTTCTGCTGTGGGACAGTCACTGTTGGGCCGTCCAGACCACAGCCCATAAGCCAGTCCTATAAACCCCATATATGTTGTTTTCATTCTATCAGTTCTGTCATTTAGAGAATGCTCGCTAATACACTCACCCAGTAGAGTGCTTGCTTCTCCTACTTGAGGCCTTGGATTCAATCCCAGTTCACACCAGTGATCCCAGCAGCCAGGAGGATCCAGAGTTCAAGGTCATCCTTGACTAGCACTAGGCCAGCCTGAGCTCCAGAAGACCTTACCTCAAATTAAAAAAAAAAAAAGTTTTGGCTCACACCTTTGATCTCAGCACTAGAGAGGGAGAGGTAGATGGGTCTCTGGGAGTTCGAGTCCAGCCTGATCTAGATAGGGAACTCTGGACCAGACAGACCTACACAGTGAGACCCTGTCTCAAAGCAAAGCTACAACAAAACAGACAGAACTCAAGCCAACAGAACAAACTCTGAGGGCTGGAAAGTGAGAATTCATTGTCTCAAAAAAAAAAAGCATTGAAATGTTTCCTGCGAGTAACAACCTGTCAGGTTTATCCACTGTAAAATTTAGCATTTCAAAACACCTCAAGGAACAAGAAAACAACACTCAAGCCATGTTTTCTTCCTCTGAAATAAGCTCCAAGATCCCCAGGAACACATGATGCGCATGAAGAAAACCAGCCCAGCCACAAACCAAGGCACACAGCTTTAAAAGCCAAGTGAGAAATCTGTGTCTGGTGACACAGCCTGTGACCCTGTATCCCAGAGGCAGAATCAGGAAGATTGGCCTATGTAGCTCAGAGGCTAGCCTGGTCTACAGTATGAGTTCTAGTTCCAGTCACAGCAACACAGAGACCCTGCCTCAAAATACTATTTTTTTACATTTTCTTTAAATTTATTTATTTATTATGTCTACATTGTTCCTCCTGCATGTACATCTCCATGCCAGAAGAGGGCACCAGATCTCACTACAGATGGTTGTGAGCCACCATGTGGTTACTGGGAATTGAACTCAGGACCTCTGGAAAAGGAGCCAATGCTCCTTAACCTCTGAGCCATCTCTCTAGCCCCATTTACATTTATTTTTTGTGTGCATGTCTGTCTGTCTACCAATCAGTGTCTGTGTGTCACAAGATCAGAGGACAACTTTTGGGAATCAGTTCTCTCCCCTCATCACCATGTGTGTCCAGGGATAGAACTTATTTCATTAGGCTGATGGCATTCATCTCTACCCACTGGGCCATCTTGCCAGCCCAATAATAATGCTTTTATAGCCACAGCAAATGCACAGAGTTCATGCATTATTTTATTGTGGTTAAAAACAAACATACAGCGGTCCAGTGATGGCTCCCAGGATGAGAGCGCTTACTGCCAAACCTGGACCTAAATTCTTTTTTTCTTTCTTTCTGGTTTTTTGAGACAGGGTTTCTCTGTAGCTTTGGAGCCTGTCCTGGAACTAGCTCTTGTATAGACCAGGCTGGCCTCAAACTCACAGAGATTCTCCAGCCTCTGCCTCCCGAGTGCTGGGATTAAATGCGTGTGCCATCACTACCCTGCTGTACCTAAATTCAAACCCAGAGACTAACAAGATAGAACGAGAGAACTAACTCCCTAAAGTTATTGTCTGACCTCCACACACGTGATGTGGCAAACATGCTCTGCTACTAAGCAGATAATTAATAAAATCACAGAGTGTAAAACTCACTGCCTTATCTGTTAATGGGGGCGCACGTTGTTGCCCAAGAGATCTCTAGAACTTTGTAGCATTGCTAAACTGAAACCCCGAACTCCTGAAACAAACCCTTTCCCCTACCTCCATCCTCAGCTAACCCAGTTCCACTTCCTGTTTTCTATCAATTTAACCTTGAAAGCAGAATTATGGGAGTGTGGAGGCACCCACGTGCTGGTAATTCCACGTGCTGGGGAGGCTGAGGCTTGAGGACCAAGAGTTCAAGGCCAGCTTTGGCTATGAAGTCAGGAAAAATGTAAAGGAAGGGGAAAAAATGAGGGTGGGGAGAGAAGAGCGACAGAGATAGGAGGGGAGAAGGGGAAGAGAACGAGGTAGGAGGTGCGTGGAGCTCATGATTCTGAGGCAGAAGTATACAGCTGTGTGAGAGACGTCCCCAGTGGTGCAGGCATCGTACAAGACGAAGAGGCAGAGGTGCAGAGAACTGGCTTCACAGTGTGGCCACGGATCTATGAATGGATCCGATTATTCATGCAACAAGAGCCCTGGGCACGCCCCTCAGCCACCACAGGTCCAACTCTTTTTTTAATTAGTTAATTAGTGGTGTAGGGGTGGTCTTCTGTCTATGTGTTACTTTCACTGGTTAAATAAAGAAGCTGCCTTGGCCTTTTGATAGGCCAACCCTTAGGCCAGACTTAGAATGCTGGGAGGAAGAAGGCAGTGAGGCAGACGCCATGGCTCTCCCGAGATGGACGCTGATTAGACTCATGCCGGTAAGCCACAGTCAAGTGGTGATACCGATTATTAGAAATGGGTTAAAAGAATATGTAAGAGTTAGCCAATAAGAGGTTGGAACTAATGGACCAGGCAGTGTTTAAATGAATACAGTTTCCATGTAATTATTTCAGGTAAAGCTAACCAGGAGCTGGGTGGCGGGAAGTGGCCCGCTGCTCCTTTTACTACAAATTAGTTCATTTTTATGTTTTACATACCAATCCCAGTTTCCCTCCCTCCTCTTCTCCCACTCCCCCCATCCCACCCCTACCTGGTCCTCAGAGAGGTTAAGGCCTCCCCTGGGAAGTCAACTAAGTCTGTCTCATCATCTTGTTGAGGCAAGCAGGTCCCAACTTTTAAACACCATTTGTATAGGGCTTAAAAATGCTTTTATTCGGGGCTGGAGAGATGGCTCAGTGATTGAGAGCACTGCCTGCTCTTCCAAAGGTCCTGAGTTCAATTCCCAGCAACTACATGGTGGCTCACAACCATCTGTGACAGGGTCTGGTGCCCTCTTCTGGCCTGCAGTCATACACACAGACAGAATATTGTATACATAATAAATAAATAAATAAATAAATATTTTTTAAAAAATGCTTTTATTCATCTACGTGGTCCTGGGGATTAAACAGGGCCTGGTGCTCGCTAGGAACGTGATCCTAGTTAGGGCTTCTGCTGCTGTGAAGAGACACCATGTGCATGGCAACTCTTATTAGGGGGGAAAAACATTTAATTGGGTAACGTCAGTTTAGAGGTTTAGTCCATTCATTATCATCATGGTGGGACATGGTGACATGCAGGCAGACATGGTGCTGGAGAAGGAGCTGAGAATTGAGAATGAGTTACATCTTGGTCCCCAGACAACAGAAAACAGAGGCACTAGGCATGCCTTGAGCATATATGAGATCTCAAAGCCCACCTCCACAGTGACACATTTCCTCCTAATAGTGCCTCTCCATATGAGTTTATGGGGGAAATTACGTTCAAATTACTGCATTCCAAAACATTCTGGCCCCCATAAGCTTGCAATAATACCATAGTGCAAAATGCATTTAGTCCAACTTCAAAAGTCCCCATAGTCTATCACAGTCTCAACAGTGTTTAAAACTCCAAAGTTCAAAGTCTCCTCTGAGAGTCAGGCAATCTCTTAACTGTAACCCCCTAAAAATCAAAATAAAAAAATAAGACAGAGCCGGGCGGTGGTGGTGCACGCCTTTAATCCCAGCACTCGGGAGGCAGGGGCAGGCGGATCTCTGTGAGTTTGAGACCAGCCTGGTCTACAGAGCGAGTGCCAGGACAGGCTCCAAAGCTATAGAGAAACCCTGTCTCGAAAAACCAAAAAAAAATAAAAAATAAAAAAATAAGACAGACCACATACTTTCAACATATAGTGACACAGGATATACATTACCATCCCCAAATGTAGGGAGGGAGCATAGTGAGGGCACATACTGGACCAAAGGAAGACCGAAAACCAGCTGGGCAAACTGCAAGCTCTGCATCTCCATGACTGATGTCCAAACGCTCTTCAGATCTCCAGCTCCTTTCAGCTTTGTTGACGGCAACACACTTCTCTCTCCCTGTTAGCAGTTTTCCTCGGCAGGTATCCCATGACTGTGGCATCTCCAACATCTCGGGGTGTCCGAGGTAACCCAGGCTTCTCCTTTACAGCTTCACAGTGGCCTCTTTAGGAGATTCGGGGACACCCCTGGTATATGCCTGGCCTCAGAAGCGTTTCTCAGTCTCGGGGAATATTCTGTAACTCCTTTCTTCTACCCATGATGCTAAAGCCAGAAAACATGGCTGAAGCTGCCAAGTTCTGATGCTTGCTGGGGCTGGAACATGACCCCCTCGTTCAATTCCATCTTAACCAGCTTTCTGTTTCCCATGGTCTCCTTCACTGCCTAAGCTTGACTGTCCTGGAACTCCATCTGTAGTTTGAACCGGCTTTGAACTCAATCTGTAGATCAGGCTAGCCTGAACTCCGAGATTTTATCATCTTTTCACCAATTTTTTCCTTTCAATGTTTTCCTTCATCGCCTAAGCTTAGCTGTTTCTGGAGCCTGCTCTGCAGACCAGGCTGGTCTCAAACTCACAGATCTGCCAGCCTCTGCGTTCTGAGCACAGGAATTAAAGGCGTGCACCACCATACCCTGGTCTAACTAAGTTTTTCTCTAATTCCCTTTCTCAAATTGGCAACTTAGCTGGGTGGGATCTTGCCCTGAGGTATCACACCCTTTATTCCATTTCTTAATCTGTTTATCTCCTTGAACACAGGATTTAGCTCCATTCCACTTCCTGGAGCTCTTTTTCTCCCCAAATTTTACATTTTGTATTTTTCCTTGTTCAGTTTGCTCCTTTTTTTTTTTTTTTTTTTTTTTTGGTTTTTCGAGACAGGGTTTCTCTGTGGTTTTGGAGCCTGTCCTGGAACTAGCTCTTGTAGACCAGGCTGGTCTCGAACTTACAGAGATCCACCTGCCTCTGCCTCCCGAGTGCTGGGATTAAAGGCGTGCGCCACCACCGCCCGGCTCTTGCTCCTTTTCATTATAAATCTTCATTAGAGTTAATACTAATAACCACATACAGAGTCTATTCTAGGCTGTTTTGAGATTCCCTCTGCCATCAAAATTAATCCAAGATGCTTCACTTTAGCCTCAGACAGACTCTTTGGACAAGGGCAAAAGGTAGCCACATTCTTCACCAAAATATCACAAAAACCATCTCTAGGCCACAGACTCACATACTCTGCTGAAACCTCTCGGCCCAGGCACCCACAGTCCAAATCACACTCAGCACCACTGTCTTCCATGCTCCTACTAGGAGGGCCCATTAGGCAGCTCTCAGAGTGTTCAGCTGCTTTTCTAACCCATAGTCCCAAGGTCCATATGGTTGGGCCTATTATAGCAACACCCCAGTCCCTGGTACTGGCTTCTGTCAGAGTCAGGGTTCCTATGGCTGTGAAGAGACACCAACCATGACCACAGCAGCTCTTATAAATGAAAACATTCAGGTGTGGCCATACTAATTTCTAACAAAACTGACTTCAAACTAAAGTCAATCAGAAGAGATCGAGATGGACACTTTATACTCATAACAGGAACAATTCATCAGGATGAAGTCTCAATCCTGAATATCTACGCCCCTAATATAAAAGCACCCACTTATGTAAAAGAAATATTACTAGAACTCAAGGCAGACATCAAATCACACACACTAGTAGTAGGAGACTTCAACACACCTCTCTCTCCAATGGACAGGTCAATCAGACAGAAACCTAATAGAGAATTAAGAGAATTATTGGAGGTAATGAAGCAAATGAACTTAACAGACATCTATGGAATATTCCACCCAAATAGGAAAGAGTATACCTTCTTCTCTGCAGCTCATGAAACCTTCTCAAAAATTGACCACATACTCGGAAACAAAGGAAACCTCCACAGATAGAAAAAAAAATCAGTGTCCACCTGTGTCTTATCAGATCACCATGGATTAAAGTTAGAAGGCAACAACAATGCTACCCCCAGAAAGCCGACAAACTCATGGAAACTGAACAGTCAACTATTGAACCACACCTGGGTCAAGGAAGAAATTAAGAAAGAAATTAAAGTCTTCCTTGAATTTACTGAAAATAAAGAGACAACATACTCAAACCTATGGGACACGATGAAAGCAGTGCTAAGAGGAAAGTTCATAGCACTAAGTGCCCACTTAAAGAAAACGGAGAAAGCATACATTGGGGACTTAACAGCATACCTGAAAGCTCTAGAAAAAAAAGAAGCAGATGCGCCCAGGAGGAGTAGAAGACTGGAAATAATCAAACTGAGGGCGGAAATCAACAAAATAGAAACACAGAAAACAGTCCAAAGAATTAATAAAACAAAAAGTTGGTTCTTGGAGAAAATCCACAAGATCAAAAAACCCCTATCCAAACTAATTAAACGACAGAGAGAGAACACGCAAATAAATAAGATCAGAAATGAAAGGGGGACATAACCACAGACACAGAAGAAATTCAGAGAATCATTAGATCTTACTACAAAAGCCTGTATGCCACAAAACTGGAAAATGCAAAAGAAATGGACATTTTTTTAGATAAGTACCATATACCAAAGCTAAACCAAGACCAGGTGAACGATCTAAATAGACCTGTTAGTCGCAAAGAACTAGAAACTGTTATCAAAAATCTCCCTTCCAAAAAAAGCCCAGGACCAGATGGTTTCAATGCAGAATTCTACCAGAACTTCCAAGAAGAGCTAATACCTATACTCCTTAATGTATTTCACAATATAGAAACAGAAGAGTCATTGCCAATTTCCTTTTATGAAGCCACAGTTACCCTGATACCAAAACCACACAAAGACCCAACCAAGAAAGAGAATTATAGGCCTATCTCACTCATGAATATCAACGCAAAAATTCTCAATAAAATATTGGCAAACCGAATCCAAGAACACATTAGAAAAATTATCCATTATGATCAAGTAGGCTTCATCCCAGAGATGCAGGGCTGGTTCAACATACGCAAATCTGTCAATGTAATCCACCATATAAATAAACTGAAAGAAAAAAACCATATGATCATTTCATTAGATGCTGAAAAAGCATTCGACAAAATTCAACACCCCTTTATGATAAAGGTCTTGGAGAGATTAGGGATACAAGGGTCATACCTAAATATAATAAAAGCTATTTACAGCAAGCCAACAGCTAACATTAAATTAAACGGAGAAAAACTCAAAGCCATCCCACTAAAATCAGGAACACGACAAGGATGTCCACTCTCTCCATACCTCTTCAATATAGTGCTTGAAGCTCTAGCAATAGCAATAAGACAACATAAGGGGATCAAGGGGATTCGTATTGGAAAGGAAGAAGTTAAGCTTTCGTTATTTGCAGATGATATGATAGTATATTATAAGCGACCCCAAAAACTCTACCAAAGAACTCCTACAGCTGATAAACACCTTTAGTAATGTGGCAGGATACAAGATCAACTCCAAAAAATCAGTTGCCCTCCTATACACTAAGGATAAAGAAGCAGAGAGGGAAATCAGAGAAGCATCACCTTTCACGATAGCCACAAATAGCATAAAATATCTTGGGGTAACTCTGACCAAGGAAATGAAAGATCTATTTGACAAGAACTTTAAGTCTTTGAAGAAAGAAATTGAAGAGGACACCAGAAAATGGAAGGATCTCCCTTGCTCTTGGATTGGGAGGATCAACATAGTAAAAATGGCAATTCTACCAAAAGCAATCTATAGATTCAATGCAACCCCCATCAAAATCCCATCAAAATTCTTCACAGATCTGGAGAAGACAATAATCAACTTTATATGGAAAAACAAAAAACCCAGGATAGCCAAAACAATCTTATACAATAAAGGATCGTCTGGAGGCATTACCATCCCTGACTTCAAACTATTACAGAGCTACAGTATTAAAAACAGCTTGGTATTGGCATAAAAACAGAGAAGTCGACCAATGGAATCAAATAGAAGACCCTGACTTTAACCCACAAACCTATGAACACCTGATTTTTGATAAAGGAGCTAAAAGTATACAATGGAAAAAAGAGAGCATCTTCAACAAATTGTGCTGGCAAAATTGGATGTCAATATGTAGAAGAATGAAAATAGATCCATATCTATCACCATGCACAAAACTCAAGTCCAAATGGATTAAAGACCTCAATATCAGTCTGAACACACTGAACCTGATAGAAGAGAAAGTGGGAAGTACTCTACAACACATGGGCACAGGAGACCACTTCCTTCGTATAACCCCAGCAGCACAGACATTAAGGGCCTCATTGAATAAATGGGACCTCCTGAGACTGAGAAGCTTCTGTAAAGCAAAGGACACTGCCACTAAGACAAAAAGGCAACCCACTGACTGGGAGAAGATCTTCACCGATCCCACAACTGACAAAGGTCTGACCTCCAAAATATATAAAGAACTCAAGAAACGAGTCGGGCGGTGGTGGCGCACGCCTTTAATCCCGGCACTCGGGAGGCAGAGACAGGCAGATCTCTGTGAGTTCGAGGCCAGCCTGGTCTAAAAGAGCTAGTTCTAGGACAGGAACCAAAAGTTACAGAGAAACCCTGTCTCGAAAAATCAAAAAAAAAAAAAAAAAAAAGGAACTCAAGAAACTAGACCGTAAAAGGCTAATCAACCCAATTAAAAAATGGGGCACTGAGCTGAACAGAGAATTCTCAACAGAAGAAGTTCAAATGGCCAAAAGACACTTAAGGTCATGCTCAACTTTCTTAGCAATCAGGGAAATGCAAATCAAGACAACTTTAAGATATCATCTTACACCTGTCAGAATGGCTAAAATAAAAAACACCAATGATAGCCTTTGCTGGAGAGGTTGTGGAGAAAGGGGTACACTCATCCATTGCTGGTGGGAATGCAAACTTATGCAACCACTTTGGAAAGCAGTGTGGCGGTTTCTCAGGAAATTCGGGATCAACCTACCCCTGGACCCAGCAATACCACTCTTGGGAATATACCCAAGAGAGGCCCTATCATACAACAAAAGTATATGCTCAACTATGTTCATAGCAGCATTGTTTGTAATAGCCAGAACCTGGAAACAACCTAGATGCCCTTCAATGGAAGAATGGATGAAGAAAGTATGGAATATATACATATTAGAGTACTACTCAGCAGTAAAAAACAAGGACTTCTTGAAGTTTGCATACAAATGGATGGAAATAGAAAACACTATCCTGAGTGAGGTAAGCCAGACCCAAAAAGAGGAACATGGGATGTACTCACTCATATTTGGTTTCTAGCCATAAGTAAAGGACATTGAGCCTATAATTTGCGATCCTAGAGAAGCTAAATAAGAAGGTGAACCCAAAGAAAAACATATAGGCATCCTCCTGAATATTAACCTTCATTAGGCGATGAAAGGAGACAGAGACCCACCGGACAGAAATCTCAAGGTCCAAATCAGGAGCAGAAGGAGAGAGAGCACGAGCAAGGAACTCAGGACCGCGAGGGGTGCACCCACACACTGAGACAATGGGATGTTCTATTGGGAACTCACCAAGGCCAGCTGGCCTGGGTCTGAAAAAGCCTGGGATAAAACCGGACTTGCTAAACATAGTGGACAATGAGGACTACTGAGACCTCAAGAACAATGGCAATGGGTTTTTGATCCTACTGCACGTACTGGCTTTGGGGGAGCCTAGGCAGTTTGGATGCTCACCTTACTAGACCTGGATAGAGGTGGGTGGTCCTTGGACTTCCCACAGGTCAGGGAACCCTGATTGCTTTTTGGGTTGATGAGGGAGGGGGACTTGATCGGGGGAGGGGGACTTGACTGGGGGGAGGGGGAGAGAAATGGGAGGCAGTGGTGGGGAGGAGGCAGAAATCTTTAATAAATAAATAAATTTTAAAAAGAAAAAATAAATAAATAAATAAATAAAAATAAATGAAAACATTTAATTGGGGGCTTACACTTTCAGAGGGTTCAGTCCATTATCACCATAGTGGGACCTGGCAGCATGCAGGCAGACATGGTGCTGGAGAAGGAGTGGAGAGTGGAGAAGGAGCTACATTACATCGTGATTCTGCAGGCAATATGAGGCGAACTGAGGCATGCATTGGGTGGGCATGGTTTGAGCACATGTGAGATCTCAAAGCCTGCCTCCACAGTAACACACTTACTCCAACAAGACCACACGTACTCCAACAAAGCCATACCTCCTAATAGTGCCACTCTCTATGAGCTTATGGAAGCATTTACTTCCAAAATACCACAACTGCTGAACTACAGCTCAAACCCCTCACTCAGGGCATTCTAGTCAAGATTTCTACCACTAAGCCACACCCCAAACCCCTCACTGGGGGATTCTAGGCAGGTGCTCTACCACTGATCCACACTCCAGCCCCTCACGGGGGGATTCTAGGCAGGGACTCTACCTCTGCCTAGAAATCCTCTTTTTATTTTTTAATTTTGAGATAAGGTGTTATCCAGGGTGGCCTAGATCTCACTCTGTAACCCAGGCTGGCTTTGAATTTTTTGATTGTGTGTGTCTGTGTGAATATGTGAGGGGGCACATGTATGTGCATGCACACATGTGTGTGTATACACGTAGTGTATCTTCTGCTCCTGTGGAGGGAAAAGGCTAACATCTTAGTCTTCCTTCATAACTCTCCATCTACTAAGATGTGTGGGAGAGCGACTTCCCCAATGGTGGCAAGTGTCATGTGACAAGTCAAACTGTGCAAAGGATCAAAACTAGGGCCTGGTACTCTCTACGCTTACCCCAGTGAGTCAGGGTCCATCACTGAATCCAGAGCTTACCAATAAGTCCAGTCTTGTGAGTTACCTGGCTTTGGAGAATCCAATCTCTAGGATTACAGGTGTGCATAGCCACACCCAGCCAGCATTTACACAGATTGTGGGGATCCAAACCCTGAGCTCCAAACATACATGGCAAGAGTTTTAAGCACTGAACCATCTCCTCAACCTCCTGGCCTTGAATTTTCAGTCCCCTGCCTCAGTCTCCTGAGAACCTAGGTTGACAGGCCTAAGCCACCAGGTTGACATATACTTGCAATGTTATGGTGACAACATAATTTGGGAACTACGTTAAAATCACAGCCCTTTCCCAGCATGCATGCTTCCTCCCCCTTCTTCCTGCCCTGGCTGAAAGGTCACTCCTTATTTGAAGGTTCCCTGGCGTGGGCTCGTCCCTCCACACCCCACACTCCACAGCTGCTCTCACTACCTATGTCCGTCCTCCAGGTCAGCTTTACTCAGCAAGGAGATTGGCTTTAGTGGGTGTGGCGGTTTGAATGTAGTTGGCCCCCATAAGCTCATAGTGAGGGGCTTGGGTGTGGCTCAGTGGGAGAGCCCCTGCCTAGAATCCCCCAGTGAGGGGCTGGGGTGTGGCTCAGTGGTAGAGCCCCTGCCTAGAATCCCCCGTGAGGGGCCGGGTGTGTGGCTTAGCTTACCTAGCATGTGTGAGACCATGAGTTCAGCCCCCAGTACTGCTGAGTAAACAGGCAAATGATGGAGCAGATGGAAGGATGAAGAAGATAAGAAGCTGAGCCACATGGAGCCCCTTCTGCCGCTAGCACCAACAGAGGAAGCGAGCTGGGCAGTGGTGGGGCCAAAGCTCAGCCTCCCTGCAGGATTCACCCTCTCTCATCCCCCCCGCCCCCGACAGAGACCGGTTTCTGGAAGCTTGCTGAGATCTTCCCTCACCCACCCTAACTTCCGTGTCGACAGGGCTGTCCTCCTGAGGAACTCATGTTCTGAGATGGTTGAGCACCAGCCCATGATAGGGTGCTGGGAACCAAACCCAGTCCTCTGCTGGAGCAGTGAGTGCTCTTAACGACTGAGCCATCTCTCCAGGCCTGACACCAAGTGTTTGAGGCACAGCGTGGAGATGCTCAAGTTCCTTTATGGGGGCTGGTAAGATGGCCCAGTGGGTAAAATGCCATCTTTCCTAATAAGTTCAATCCCTAGGACCCCACTGAGTGGGAGGAGAGACCTGAATCCCTAGAGCTGACATCTGACATTCATACACTTGCAATGGCATACACATACACATGCATGCAAAATGGATAACTGTAATGAAATTACATTTTGCCGGGCGGTGGTGGTGTAGGCCTTTAATCAAAGCCCTCGGGAGACAGATGCAGGCAAATCTTTGTGAGTTCGAGGCCAGCCTGCTCTACAAGAACTAGTTCCAGGAGCTAGGGCTGTTACATAGAGAAACTGTGTCTCGAAAAACCAAAAATCAAATGTATTTTATTTTATTTTCAATCTCTCATTGGATACTGTAGCCCAGCAGTGAACTCCCTGCCTTCCCAGGGGCCTGTTGCCTTCTCCACCCTGCACAGGTTCTGACCAGGTCCCTGGCTTCTGAGCCCCATGAGGGATGCAGAGGACTGGAGACTGTTAAGCGTGGTGCTGAAAGGCCTGTTGGCAGTGTCGGCAGTGGTGTGTCTGCACCAAGCCAATCCTGGGCATGATTTGGGTTTTATTTTTGTGTTCTTTCTGGGCCTGGAACCCGTGGTCTTGTACGTGCTAGACAAGCGCTCAGCCACTGAGCCACACCCCAGTCCTTTTCCTCCCTCTGATTTCTATGGCATCTCACTAAGCTGCCCTGGTTGGCCCTGAACTCCTCCTACCCCAGCCTTCTAAACTGGTGGGATTAAAGATCTACCTCACCAGCCAGGCGGTGGTGGCGCACACCTTTAATCCCAGCACTCAGGAGGCAGAGGCAGGAGGATCTCTGTGAGTTTGAGGCCAGCCTGGTCTACAAGAGCTAGTTCCAGGACAGGCACCAAAAACTACAGAGAAACCCTGTCTCGAAAAACCAAAAAAAAAAAAAGATCACCTCACCCTTTCCTACACAACCCCTCCTTACCCTAGCTGTCAGTAGCTATGTTTTATGATCTGATCATGCAGGAAGTGAAGGCAGGCAAAGGAGGCTGAGACTGTAGCCCAGCAGTGAAGCGCTTGCCTAGAATCCCCTACGGGAAGTCTTAGAGCACGGCTCAGCGACAGAGTATTTGCCTAGCATGTGTAAGGCCCTGGTTCCAACCTCAGCACTGATAGAAAACGAGAGGGAGGAGAGAAAAAAAAAGAATAAAAGGTTCAATCCAGCAGAACTTCTTCCCTTACTGTCTTAGAGTTTTTTTTATTGCTTTGATAAGACACCATGACAACTCTTGCAAAGAAAACATTTAATTGAGGTGGTGGCTTACGGTGTCCGAGGTTCGGTTCATTATCATCATGATGGCGTGCAGGCAGACATCTTGACCAGAAGGCAGCAGGAAGTCAACTGAGGGAAGCTTGAGAAAAGAGACTTCAAAGCCCAGCCCCACAGTGACACACTTCCTCCAGCAAGATACCTACTCCACAACAAGGCCACACCTCCTAATAGTGCCACTTTCTTTGTGGGCCATTTTTCTTTCAAACCACCACACCTACAATGTGGTGTGCATACATCTCAAGGGGAGGAATAAAGACAGACCTGGGGGGGCTGGAGAGATGGCTCAGAGGTTAAGAGCATTGCCTGCTCTTCCAAAGGTCCTGAGTTCAATTCCCAGCAACCACATGGTAGCTCACAACCATCTGTAATGAGATCTGATGCCCTCTTCTGGCCTGCAGGCATACACACAGACAGAATATTGCATACATAATAAATAAATTAAAAAAAAAAGACAGACCTGGGGTAAACTCACGGAGCAAGGATGGTGGTAGCTTTAGTAGATTGTCTAGAAAATGATCCAGCATGCAGCGTGCCTGCAATTCCAGTGCTTGGGAGGTGGAAGGCAGTGAGATCAAGAATTCAAGGCCAGTCTCAGCTACATGGCAATTTCAGGCTGACAGTAATGGCTCCATGTGTAAATGCACTTGCTGCCAAGCCTGATGACTTCAGTTTGATCCCTGGGGTCTGTTATGGTTTAGATGGGGTGCAGCGGCGGACCACAAGGGCCAGTGGGTCCCAGGCAGGGAGCCAGGCACCGGTGAGAGACAGAAACTGATAGGCACACCATGCAGAGTGAGGTTGGATATTTATTTAGTGGGTTATGGAAAAGAAGGGGAAAGGGGAGAGGGAGGGAGAAGGGAGATGAGAAGAGAGATAGAGAGAGAGTGGGGGAGGGAGAGAGGGAGGGAGAAAGGGAGAGGGAGCAGAAGTTACCTCTTTAGGAGAGAGATGGAAAAGAAAGAAGGAACTCAGGCTGGATGCAGAAGGAAGATCAGCTTGCCTCTGTGGACAGGGGTAGGGGAGGTGGGGGGGGGTAAGGTAGTGGGCAGGGCTTGTCTCTTAAAGGGACAGGACAGACCATTACAGGATCCACATAGTGGAAGGAAAGCTAGCTGCTGCAAGTTGTCCTCTAACCTGGTCCGTATGTATGCTGTGGCACACGCACGCTCAAGTGCACACACCAAAGAATATAACATTTTTTGTGTGTGGTTTTTTTTTTTTTCTGTAACCACCCTGGATGTCCTGAAACTTGTTTTATAGGCCAGGCTGCCCTCTAACTCACAGAGATCCGCCTGCCTCTGCCTCCCGAGTGCTGGGATTAAAGGCGTGTGCCACTGCCACTGAGTTAGTGTAACAAAATTTTAGAAAGAGAAACAAAATAGTCAAAGGCACCCTGAGGAGTCATTGTTTTGTGTGTGCCACTTAAATATTACAAGATCAGTGAGAAGTAATTGGTGAGCTCATTGGGCAGTTGGCGACCTTCCTGTCTGTTGGTGGCTTTGTCTGTGGGAGAGTCTCACGTAGCCTGGACTCTCCTGGAAGCCATTATGGCAGACATGGCCTTGAGCTCCTAATTGTCCTGACTCCACTTTCCAGATGCTGGAATTACAGGTGTGTCACACCACACCTGGCTTTAAATACAGCAAAGTGGTTGTGGTTCATGTATGAGTAGAAAAAGAGGAATCTCCGGTCAGCATCCCACAGGAAAGCTCCAACATCCATTTGAAATAGTCAACATGCGAAGGTAGCCTAGCTGTCTGTCATCAGGGGAATGCATAAAATGCAGATAGGTGGGTAGATGGAGAGAGAGAGAGAGAGAGAGAGAGAGAGAGAGAGAGAGAGAGAGAGAAGGAGGGAAAGAGAGAGAGAGAGAAAGAGAGAAGGAGGGAAAGAGAGAGAGAGAGAGAGAATAGGAGAGGAGAGGTGGAGGTGGGGGGGGGCTCAGAGACAAACAGTGTCTGCTGCTTTTACAAGCACCTATAGCAGGTGGCTTCTGTTCCAGAGGGATATGGTGCCCTCTTCTGGCCTCCAGGAGTACTGCATCCATGTGTCGCACATAAATATGTCTGTATCCCCAATAGAACCTATTCATCTGTAAGAAAGAACAAAATTATGTCACTTGTACAAAAAAATGGGTCGAGCTGAAGACCACTGTTCTAAGAAAAGCCCTCAGACTTAGAAAGGCAAATATTGCATGTTTTATTTCATATGCTGAGTCTAGATTTTTTTTTTTTTAAAAAAAAAGCCTGTCGGATGTGTGAGTTAGAAGGGCGGATATTTGTGGAGAGTAGAGGTGAAGAGAGGAGTGGGCAGTGGGCTGATCTGGAGTGGAAGCATAAGGGAAGATTTCATAACAAAATCTTTTCTTCCTTTTGCCTCTCTTTCTCCTTTCTCCCTTCCCCTCTTTATTTTCTTTCTTTCTTTACTATTGAAAAATTTGAAAACAGGGCCTGGTTCAGGCCCTGGCTGGCCCTGGGCTTACTGTGTAGCCAAGAATGGTTTTGAACTCTTGATCATGTACCAAGGGCTGGGATTACAGACATCTGAGACCATGCTCCATTTTTTTAAAAAAATGTTTATTTATTTATTATGTATATAGTATTCTGTCTACATGTATGCCTGCAGGCCAGAAGAGGGCACCAGACCTCATTACAGATGGTTGTGAGCCACCATGTGGTTGCTGGGAATTGGAAGAGCAGGCAATGCTCTTAACCGCTGAGCCATCTCTCCAGTCCACCATGCTCCAATTTTGCAGAGCAATTTTCAAAAAGGGGGTAGGGTGGGGCCATGAAGTAGCTCATCACAAGAAATCTCCTGCTTCAGCGCCTCATTACAGAGTTCAGTCCCCAGAACCCAGGGGAAGGAGCAATGGATCCCTGAGAGTGGTCCTCTGATGTCCATGCCCACGCCATGACACAAAGGCACCCCACACAAATAAATAATACATGGGGAAGAAATGGTGATCACGAACAGTTTTAAAACTAGGGCAGTGGAGCCAGCAAGATAGCTCAACAGGTGAGCCAGCTTGTCACTCACGCCTGGTCATCTGGGTTTCACCCTTGAAGCCCACGATGGAAGGAGAGAAGTGACCGCCACAAGTCATGCATACATGTGCACACACACACAAATGATAAATTTTTAATTTAAATTAAAAGAGAAAACTAGCTGGGTGGTGGTGGTGGTGCACGCCTTTAATTCCAGCACTTGGGAGGCAGAGATAGGTGGATCTCTGTGAGTTCGAGGCCATAAAAAAAAAAAACTAGAATATACAAGAATGAGAATCTGTGCTTCATGCCCCTTGCCGTGATCTTCTTCCCAGCTCTTTGCAAGGATGGGATAGCTAGGAAGCAGCAGAGCAGGGGCTGCGACTCCAGCCTGCAGCTAGACTTGGAGGGCTGTTGCTTGAGGTGGAGGAGGAGAGGGATCTTATAGACCCAGAACTCTGGCGATTGGACAAGGGAAGGAACCACAGAAGTGGATCATTCTAGGAAGGTGGCTCTGCCTGTTGGTGAAGGACCATGGTGGGTGAAAACACCCACAGTCACCTGCTACCCAGGGAGGCCAAGAGTGCCCCCTGCCTGTGCCCCTGCCTGGGGCAGCCTTGTGAACTCCTGAGTTCGCAGTTTCAGTAGCAGAGTTATTGCCTAGTATATTCAAGAACCTAGGTTCAGTCACCTGTATGGATGGGGTGGAGGGCTGGAATACAGATCTTGGGCTAGGGAGATGGACGGTTCAATTGCTAAATTGCTTTGGGAGCAAAAGAATCTTAAATTCAGTCAGGCAGTGGTGGTGCATGCCTTTAATTCCAGCACTTGGGAAGCAGAGGCAGGTGGATCTCAGTGAGTCCGAGGCCAGCCTGGTCTGCCAAGCAGTTCCAGGACAGTCAGGACTGTTACACAGAAAAACCCTGTCGCAAAAAAGCCAAATAAATAAATAAATGAAAGAGAGAGAGAGAGAAAGAGAGAGAGAGAGAGAGAGAGAGAGAGAGAGAGAGAAGAAAGAACATAACGTAAGTTCAGTTTCCAGAACTAATGGCGTCACCTCTGTATCTTGTATCCATACAAGTGGCTCCTTGGATCTCAATAGCCAGCCAGTCTAAACTACTGTGTAAGTTTCAAGCCAGTGAGAGACCAAGGTGGGGCAGAGCGATGGCTCAGTGGATAAAGGTTTCTGCGCCAAAACCTGACGACCTGAGTTTGATCCTTGAGACCCGTAAGGTGGAAGGGTAGAACAGATTCCTGTGGGTTGTCCTCTGATCTCCACTTGGGGTCACGGCACACAAGTCACAACCCCACAATTAATCAACCAATGTGAAACAAATTATTTTAACGGTGGACAGATCTTGAGGAATGATCTCGGAGGTTGACCTCTGGCCTCTACACGCACACATGTATGTGCAGCTGCACACCTACACATACACGAAAGCACAACACAAAAACACCCCCCAGAACAACCCTATTTTCCAGACTTGATGTCCCCAAGCTTCTGGCTGCCCGGGTCTTCGCCACATTTTTCCTAGCCTGTTAAAAACTCTGTCTTGCCAACTAAGTTCCTCCCAGCGCGCATTCATTCATGGATTTGCAACTGTACTGTGCATCCCGTGCAGACTCGGGTGGCCAGGGCGATCCCGATCTGGTGGGCATACGCCTGCCTCCCTTTGGCACGTTCCCACAAATAGCATTTTCCGGAACACACACTCAGGTCTCTCCGCTAGCGTCAGCCCTTGCTCGGGGATCGCGCCCCACCAGAGATTCAGGTGGTGGAGGAGGAGGCGCTCCTCTCAGACCCCGCCCCTCCTCGCTCCAGGCGACCAACGAGGGACGCGGGCCTCAGATGCCACGCCCATTGTGTGTACCCAGCCCGCTGATTGGTCCTTCCATGCAGTATCTTCCCGCCCTCGCACGAGGGACGGGGAGGGGTGAATGGAGTG
Organism: Neodon shergylaensis; assembly: GCA_025134845.1. NCBI lineage: Eukaryota > Metazoa > Chordata > Mammalia > Rodentia > Cricetidae > Neodon > Neodon shergylaensis. Next base: position 135,353 of record JABTXL010004256.1, read on the forward strand.
GAGGCGATCCCTCCGCCCCAGGGCTCCCCTCCCTGTCCCGGCACCAGCCTGCCAGCCGCGCCACTCGCGCTGCCCCCGGGAGGGGACCCAGGCGTTCGGATCCCTCCCCGCCAGGCCTCCACGTCGCCAACTCGCGATGGCCAGGCGCAGCTCGTTGTCCATCCGAATCGTAGAAGGGAAAAATCTGCCTGCCAAGGACATGTGAGTAGCGGATAGGGGTGGCTACCCCAACTTTGCTGGAATCCCCTTTTATACATTTGACCTTTGCGAGGGTCCTTAGGGCCTCCCCACAAAGAGAGCAGCGGAGAGGGTGTGGCGTATGCAACCACGAAGGGGGATTGGCTAGGAAAATGGGGACAGTGAGATTAACTGTGGGTACCTTGACTGGGATGGAGGGGGAGGCAATAGCTGGAAGGCAGGAGGTAGGAGAGTGAGTTTCTCGATCTGGGAGAGGCAGTAAATCGGGGTTCAAAGGGGCAGGGGTTTTAAAGGACTGAGGCTGGCGCTGGGGTGGCCTCGTAGTGAGAACTGCCCAGGGTGTGGCTGGAAGGAGCGGAATGCCCCTTAACAATCAGCGTTCTTTCCCGGTACTTCCAGAGCCCATAATAACCCCGAGTTGTCCGCCAGACTTGCTTGCTGTTCATTTGGGCAGGGGGAAAGTGGGGAGTCAGTCAGGGGGCCAGGAGTAATGCAAAGAGGGAGGATTTAGTCTCCCCGGACTTTGCGAGAGCCCTCCCTTTAATAGCTCCCTGCAAGGCATTTCTCTTCGGTCCATTTTACAGAAGAGAAAAGCGAGACAGAAAATGCTAGCTGAAGGTGTCAAAACAAAATCTTGAATCTAGGGCTCCTAACCTGCATTGCTATATTTAATAAAGCTTCTTCTAATCCCTGGCCAGATTTGGGAAGCTTGCAGGCACCCCTTTATCACACTGTTTCCCCGTAGGTTCCCGAGATCAACCGCGGGACTCCTCGAATGTGCTTCGTGGCTTTTTTATGTGCAGCCTTATACCGTTCCTTTTTTTTTTTTTTGCAAAGCCTCGGTTTCCTTTTCTGTTAGCCGAGTGTCTGAAATCCTAGTATCGGGGAGAAGTGGAAATCATAAAACTAAAGAAAGAGGTGGGGCAGGGACCTAGGGTTCAAAGTCTACTCCGGGTCCCCAGTGGGTTCCTGGATGCAGAGAACGGAGAAGCCAGAAGCAGCGGAGGCGGGAGGGCGGGAGGGCATCTCTCTCCGGCGGGCGGGCCCTTTCCTCCCCTCCCCTCCCCTCCCCTCCGGCACTCTCAGCGCCAGGAGCAGTTCCAGTTCAAGGCCCCCTGGGCCTGAAGAGTCCAGCTCAGCAGTTGCCATGGCAACGAGGAGGGAGGAGGGTGGGCCTTCTCAAGGTGGGTTTCCGTGCGTGGAGAGAGGAGGGGCGCCAGTGGGAATTAGGTCTCTAGGGTGGGGGCTGGATGAGCTTCGACGAAGGGTTCCATCCCCCACAGCTCCCCAGGCCCTCCCAGTCCCCCCCCACTCCCTGACCCCCTCCCTTCCTTGGGCACTGGTAAACCAGGTCATCTTGGCTTCCTCTGGCTGGTGGTGGCTGGGAGGAGCAGCCCCTTCCGTCTGTCACCTCCTCCCCTTCTCGGCTCTGCCAGCTGCTTACTCCGCTGCCTGACTCTAGAAGCTCTTGGGCTGTGCCTACCTGGGCCCCACCACTCTGGGACTCTGGAATGAGGTCTCCACCCCCAGGAGAGGGGCCACCCAGTCCTGGGAGTCCTAAGTCTGGAATCTCTTTCCAGGCCCTGCTTCCCAGACTGCTTCTCCAGACACCCCTGATCACCGTTCCTCTCCTTGTACCTGGTGGCTGGCTGCGTGCACAGCCCTGACCTGAAAACTACCTCTTGAGCCAGCTCATAAATGCCAGCCCCCACATTTGGGCCTTTCTCTTGATCAGTTCTGCTTTTAAATATTGGAGACCCTCTGACATTCCGTTTTAGAACCCCCCCCCCCCAAAAAAAACTCCTATTCATCCTACAACACCTTTCTCAAACTTTCTCCAGGCTTTCCCTAGAGCCTTTGGGAAGGGTTCTTGGATCCAGTTGTTGCTCTTAGACATTCTGGTCACCGAGTAGAAGCCTCCAGAGGTTGCCAGTCCCTGACAAGTGTGAGGGCAGAGGCCGTGACTCATGTCTCTGAGCTCCTGTACCATAGGAATATATTCCTCACCCTGTGTCTCCGGCTGTCTCAAGCTCACCATCCTCCCTCTGCCTCCCAGGGTATATGACATTATATGAGTGTGTCACCACACCTGCCATTCCTTTCTTCTTCTTCAGCTGCCATTGTGAGACATGTTCTGATTCTGCCTCTCCATCCTCTCCCTACTACCTTCCATCCCTGGGTACCTGGGTAGGCTGGGCAAAAAGCTGTGCCCCACTGGCTCCTACACCCTGTGGCCCTGGGGACAAGCCTACGGCTATTTCGGGGTTTGCCCTCTCCTTCCTCTTCCACAGTCTAGAAACTGCCAAGGCCCTAAATATAGAGGCCCACAAGTCGCCAGACTGGGCCAGTGGCCACTGGCTTGAGGAAGGAATGGTGGAAGAAGACAGGGCCCACTTCCACAGGTCTCGCTAGGGTGGGGAGCATTGTTAGGGCACAGGTGCCAGGAGCTCTCCGGTGACTGCTGTTGGGCCCCGCTCTTTACCGTGGATATCTGTCTGCTCTTGACACTGCCTCCTCCCACCCCTCTGGTGCATTCTCCCACCTGGTCATGCTCCTGCCTCCGCGCTTTTGCCTACCATTGGTCCCGCCTATAATCGCCATCATTCATTCCAGGACTCACTCATCCATTCTGCAAGGCCGCACTGGGTCTGTAGCACAAGCTAAGGAAGGGTCTCGCTCCAAGGAACCCGTGAGCTAGGAAGCGCTAGCAGGGCAGAGGGGACCCTCTGCTGGGCCACAGCCCAGAAGGAAGCTGGGTCCTGTGGCACATGCCTGTTACCCGAGTGCTCCGGAGGCTGAGGCAGGAGGATCAAAAGCCTGAGCTTAAGCTGGGTTACAGAGTGAGAAGCAGTCTCAAAAAAGCAGAAAGACAGTCCAGAGGCTCGAAACGGCTCCTTGGTTTAGAATACTTACTGCTTTTGCAAAGGACCCACGTTCAGTACCCCGCACCTTTGTGGGGTGTGTAACTCCAGCTCCAGGGACCCAGCATCCTCTTCTGAATTCCGTTGGCACTTGTACTCACATGTGCACATGCCCAAACACAGACACGTGTGTGCGCACACACACAACTTTAAAAAAATCTTTTTAGCTGTGCATTGGTGGCTCATGCCTTTAATCCCAGCACTCGGGAGGCAGAGGCAGGCGGACTCTGTGAGTTCGAGACCAGCCTGGTCTACAAGAGCTAGTTTCAGGACAGCTAGGGCACTGATCATTGAGGCTCTGTTCCTGGCGTGCACTTAGGACCCGATTGTCTGAGAGGCCTGGAAGTTTTTTTTTTTTTTTTAGAGACAGGGTTTCTCTGAGTAGCCTTGGCTGTCCTGGAACTCACTTTGTAGACCAGGCTGTCCTCAAGCTCAGAGATCCGCCTGCCTCTGTTGGGATTAGAGGCATGCGCCACCACCTGGCGAGACCTGGAATCTCACAGCTTTGAGCTGGTGCGATGCAAATTAGGATGCTGGAGGGCGGACTCACTGGAGGAGAGAGGACTTGTGTGGTCACAGGGACCACCACTGAAGTTCCACGACATCTGTGACCTTGTACACACCAGCCTTGCTGTGTCATAGACTCCGGGGAAGCTACCCCGTGAGCTGATGTTACACTTCCCGCTTTCCAGAAACCAAACAGCCTGGGCAAATGTTTCCTGTTTTGTTTTGTTGTTTTTTTTTTTTTTGGAGGTGGGGAGGCTTTGGGCCTCAGTGGTATTCCCTGCCTCAAGGGCCCCTGTAGACAGTTGGGATATAGGGACTGGGAATGTAGCTTAGAGAGAGAAGGTTGGCTTAGAATCCCCCAGTGAGGGGCTGAGGGCGTGGCTAAGCAGCAAGAGTACTTAATTAGACTCTTCCATTGACAGTCGAGAAAATGTGGCTCGGCCTTAGGACTCTTGCCTAACATTCAGGGGGGCCTGAGTCCATCCCCAGTGTCTAAAAATAAATAAATAAAATAAAATAAAGAATTGGGAAGTAAAAAATGGGATTCCCTAGCTTGTATCACATAAATCCACTTCCTTTTTATGAAGGACAAACAGGCACTGTATGTTTGCCCGCTACCCTCACAACCTCATGAGCTCCACAGTATAAATATATGGAAAATCCTGGACTTGCCTTCTCCAGCCCTACTTTCTCGGGATCATTCATTCATTCAGCAAACACTTGGCCCCTGTCTTGGGTCAAGTCCTGTGATGAGCAACAAAAGAAGATTCTCACCCACACTAGCTTCTAGCCCTGAAGGGAGGCAGGTACTACTGGGTAGGTGCGCTCCTGCCTGGCCTGGGGTGCGGAAAATCAAAGGGTAGCAGGAGCTGTAGCCTGCAGGATCCCAAAGGGCCTCTGTCTCCGAGGCAGGAGAGGGTTTTTATAGGGCCTGCAGCAGAGACAGAAGGGGAAAGACTCAAAGGGAAATATACAGGGACAGCCTTTGGTGTGGAGACTGGAGGTGCTGGGAGATGCCTGGCCTTTGTTGCTAAGACTGTTTTGGCACCAAGCCGAGGGGTGGGGAAGGAGCAGTGAGTGGCGCCCCCCCACACACACGTCGTGGACTCAGAAGCCCACAGTGAAGATCCCTCTTCATCCCCCTCCCCCATCCTCCTCGTGTTCTGAAAGCCTCTGGGCTGCAGCCTGGAGACGGTGCCCAAGTCTCCACTGTCTTCTCGGGATGCTTCTCAGGCAGATGGAAGGCACTGCCTGGGAGAAGCCCTTTCTTCTTCCCCCTCCCGTCCCCCTTCCCCGAAACTTCCAGAGCTAAAGCTGCCTAAGCCCCGCCCCTAGAAAGTTTCCTACAAGTCCCGCCCCAGCAGGCCTCCCACCAGCCCCACCCGCGGAAAGCTTCCCTCCTTGGCCGGGGTTTAGAGGGTTTCCCCAGCCCCGTCGCTTACTTCCCCACAAGCCCCGCCCAGGTCCTGGATTTTCTCAAAAGCCCCGCCCACAGCCCCACCTCCGTAGTAGTTCCTCATTCATCAGGCTTGTGCCCTCGGCCTCTCCTCCAGACCTCTCGGCCGCCGTTCCCCCAAGCCCTCCAGCAAGGATCCATCCCAGTGCTCCGTCCCCAGCACCTTACCTTTTCGCCCCCGCCGGGCTCCTCTAGAACTTGTTTCAGCCCCGCTCCTAAGTCTCGCCTCCAGCAAATTGTCCACCCTAGGCCCCACCCCGTCAGTGTCCTTAGCCCCGCCCCCATGCAAGGTTCCCGCCCTAGTCCCCCTCCCCTCCTCTCGGACCTCACCCAGCCTGGTGTCCTCTGGCTGCCAGCCAACCCCGTCCCTTGCCCTTCTGTCTTGCAGCACGGGCAGCAGCGACCCCTACTGCATCGTGAAGGTGGACAATGAACCCATCATCAGGTACCTGCTGCTCCCTTCCTGAATCCAAGGCTGACTGATCCTCATTCAGCCACCTGCTCCTCCTAGAGGACATCTCTCTGGGGTTCCGGTACTGTCTCTGCTCCAAGCTGAGAAAGACCCGACCTGTAACTTTGGAGTTACAGCAAACTCAGCTATAAGCTGTCCTTATCTCCTGCCCTGCGGGCAAGCAATTGTCACCTGCCTGGTTCATCTTCACCACCAGAGAGACACGGTGACGAGCAGTTAGAACACTGTCTCCACCAGTCTCCCGGCTAACCCTTTATCAGCCCTTGGAATTCATTACAATGGGCAGGTGGAGAAAGTAAGGCTCAGACCAGGTAACTTGCCCAGGGCCTCACACCGAAGGAACTGACAAACCCAGACCGGAAGTCAAGTCTGGCTTACCCCAGAACTTCGTTCTGCTCTGTCTTGGTGCCGCTCTCCCTCTGAGAGATTCTCTCACAGAGATCATTCCCAATAAATCCGTTCTTCAACCCAGAAGGGCCGCTTCCTCTGGATGTGCCCTTTCCACCAGTCCCTGATTTGTTTTTAAAATGTATTGTCATTAATTTTATTTATTTATTTGTTTATTTATTTATTTTATCGTTTATTTATTTAGGGATGGGGGAAGTGCACCCCAGCTTGTAGGCGGAGGTCAGAGAGCAATTTGCAGGATTCCGTTCTCTCTTTCCGCCATGTGGGTCCTAGGCTGTCAGGCTGGGCAGCAAGCTCTTTCAGCCGATGTGTTATCTCGCCAACTCCATGGACTGGTGCTTGCTGTTCTAGCCCATCCACCACCCGGACCCCATCCTCTAAAGTTCATGCCCAGAGCTACTGGGTTGCCATGCACACCTGAACGGGTGCAGCCATTGCTGACACCTCATACCAACTGACAAGCTAAGCCTAAATTCAGGCCTTCTTTAAACCATGAGCAGCACACAGGGAGAGGGCTATGGTGGTTCTGCCCCACACAGACAGAGAAGCAGACAGTACGGCGTCCTCATGACCTACCTGAGAAGTAGTTGGAGTGGGGCAGCCCCCTGAGCTTCCATCTGGTCCTCTGGTGACTTCAGCTCCCATGAAACCATGTGTCCTGTTGAATCCCATGAGTTGATTGACAGCTCTGTTCTGGTGGGGGGCGCTGCTCTGCCTCTGCCCTACTACTCGAGACTGGCTACCGTCAACTGTGAGATCTATGCCCCCAAATTACAGTAATAGCTCATCCCCTATCCAGGGTGGACAGGAAGCCAGCAGCAAAGACTGAAAGATGGGAAGGAAACATGTGCTCAACCAATGTGATATCCGGGTACCAGATACAAAGAAGGTAGGGGTGGCATGGCCAGATGTTGAGGGGCGTTCTCCTGTAGGACAGCCACTGTGTGGAAGACCCTGAGCCCCTTCTGGGGTGAGGAGTATCAAGTTCATTTGCCTCCCACGTTCCACGCGGTGGCCTTCTATGTCATGGATGAGGATGCTCTCAGGTAAGTTTGCCCTGCTCTGCAGCTGGACCAGGATGTGACCATTGCTGACTGCTGGCCTCTTTGCATCCTCTTTTGCACTGCACTGGCGGGGGTGTCCAGAGGGCCTGGGAGGAGGCGGGGCTGAGCTTGTGTATGGACTAGCTGCACAGACATGTGCATGCGCATTGTGACATGAGCTATGAGGTGGGTACCCAGGGGGCATGAGTTTGGTGTGTTTTAGATCACCATGAGAGTGTCCACAGCCTGCACAAGCGTCCTGCAATCTGCCCTATTGTGCTGTCCTGCAGTTGATGGCTTCCTGGAGGGTGGGGGCTGGGCTTGGAGGGCTGAGTTTGCTGGGTCCAGGGAAATTCGTTCCATAGTTCAGCTCTGGCTCTCTCTTTCCACCCCCAGCCGGGACGATGTTATTGGGAAGGTCTGCCTCACGAGGGATATGCTAGACTCTCACCCAAAGGGTAAGATGTCCCATCTCCCCAGAGGTCTATTTAGTACCTGACTCCCACCACTCAACGTAGCTCCTCTTGTCCATCCATTCCCCACACCTGAGTCCCAGACCCAAAGGGACTGGCCTGATGCCGGTCCAGATTCAGGGCCGCTTGGGTTACTTCCAGAATACACACTGTTTTTTGAAGTCTCAGCCCTGCCCAGGTCTCACTGTGGAACCTCAGACAGGTCTTGACCTCTCTGGGCTTTTCAGGTGGTTGAGCCCAAGAGCTCTTGGGTCCTCTGGGCTCTGCCAGCTGAGCCTCTGACTGTCTCATGGCTTCCCGGGGCACGCACCTGTTCCTGTCTGTGAGGCTGGGGGTGGGGATGAGGGGGTGGCAGGCTCTGCTGACTCACGGAGCCTCCTGGCCTGGCCAGGCTGGTGGCCTCTCCTGCTGTAGCCCCAGCTGACCAGGTGTTCCTGGTGCATTTCCTTGCTGGTGGCTCCCTTAGCACCCACATCTGGCCTGTGGATCATCACTGCAGGATGGAGGGAGCCACTGTTCTCGTGTTTTAAGGAGGGAAAGCTGAGGATAGAGTCGGTAGTTCCACAACCAGTCAGGGTCAGGCGCATGCAATCAAAGCACAGAACGATAACGAAGGCCTAGAACCTGAACCTAGAACCCCGACCTCTGACTTAAATTCCAACCTCAATATTACAGGGTACGTGCCTGTAATCCTGGCGTTGGGGAGGTGGAGGCAGGAGGATTGGGAGCGCAAGGTCATCCTCAGATACATGTGGGAGTGAGGCCAGCCTGGGCTACATGAAACCGTTCTTTATAACGAAAGAGCAGGGAATGAGAAGTTGACTTCCTGACAGAGAGCTCTTGCTGTCCCAGGACTCAAGAAAAAACCAGGCATGGCTGCCTGTGCCTGTAACTCCAGTGTTGTCAGGGATAGGTGGACCCTAAGAGTTCACTGACCAACCAGCGTAGCTGAAATGGGGGGGTTCAGGTTGACTCTGTCTCAAATGTAAGATAGCAGGAGATACCCAACATCCAGCTCTGGCCCCTGCATGCTCAGAAAAGCACAGCCCCACACAATCCATGCAACTAAATATCTCCGCACTTCCAACTCCTGCTCGGCGCCTGGGCCTCAGTTTCCCCATCTGTCACTGGGAATATCTAGAGGACTTCAAGGGGTAATATAGGAGCTCTGGGTAGCAGGTGGGCTGAAGGGAGTGGGGGGGTGGGCCCCATTCTTGGCTGACGTGAAGCCCCGCAGGATTCAGTGGCTGGACCCACCTGATGGAGGTGGACCGGAATGAGGAGGTGCAGGGCGAGATCCACCTGCGCATGGAGGTGGTGCCGGGGACCCATGCCAGCCGGTTGCGCTGCTCAGTGCTTGAGGCCAGGTGAGATGGACTGAGGAAGGGGATGTGGGGATTGGCCTGCTTGTCCAGTAGGGGAGCAGGGGTAGTGTGCACCCTTGTGCTCAGACACCAGTGTCCCAGTGCTAGGTCTGGGCTTCCTTATCCAGTGCCAGTATATACTTACCTTGTGTGTGTGTTCACGTGTGTGCGTGTGAGTGTGTGTGTGTGTGTTTATGATCTCTCACATGGGTGGAAGGGAAAAATTGTTGATATGTCCAGACAGG
>JABTXL010004256.1:149439-185715 GCA_025134845.1 Neodon shergylaensis
GGGGATTCTAGGCAGGGGCTCTACCACTGAGCCACACCCCAGCCCCTCACTGGGGGATTCTAGGCAGGGGCTCTCCACTGAGCCACACCCAGCCCTTTTTCTTCTATTTAGTGATTTGTAGGTGGACTGCCTTAGCGGCAGACTGTACCCGCTCGACAGTTCATCTCACATTAGCAGTGAGGACTACAGAGCACCTAGAATTGCTGTTTTCTTTACTCATAGGTTTAAGGCATTTTTATTTTTGAAGCAAGAGTCTCACTAAGTTGCTCAGGCTGGCCTTGAACTCCCTTTGTAGCCCAGGCTGGCCTTGACCTTTCAGTCTTCTTGCCTAAGTAGCTGAGGGATGGGCTTCTTTTTTTTTTTTTTTTTTTTTGGTTTTTCGAGACAGGGTTTCTCTGTGGCTTTGGAGCCTGTCCTGAAACTAGCTCTGTAGACCAGGCTGGTCTCGAACTCACAGAGATCCGCCTACCTCTGCCTCCCAAGTGCTGGGATTAAAGGCGTGCGCCACCACCGCCCGGCCCAGGGATGGGCTTCTTCATCCTTCCCGGTTGGGTCTGGAAGCGCTAACGGTACAGAGCCAGGGGAGCTGTGTGGGGTAGGGCTACCATGCTTTGGCCTTGGGTAGCCCTGTGAACTGAGCCACTATACTATTCCTTTTGGAGCAGGTGGTGAAGAAATCCTGCTACCCACGCTGGAACGAGACATTTGAATTTGAGCTAGAGGAGGGAGCCGCAGAAGCACTGTCCGTGGAGGCCTGGGACTGGGACCTTGTTAGCCGGAATGACTTTCTAGGCAAAGTAAGCACCAGCCCCGCCCCCACCTGCCCAGGTCACACCCCCCACCTGTTCAGGGTACACCCCCCACCTACAGCATCTGGTGTCCCTTCAGGCCATGCCACCGGCTTTCTCAGGTAGTAAACTTGGGATTCCTCCCAGCTGGCAGCTCTGGTATTCTGGGATCCTTTCAAGGCACCCCTCCGTGCTAGGAGAACAATACTGGAAGCCAGGTCCCAGTAGTGCAAGCCTGCCATCCCAGATATTTGGGGGGGGAGGGTAGCTGAGGCAAGATCTTCATTTCAAGGTCCACCTGGGCTACAGAGTGAATTCAAAGCCAGCCTGGACAACTCAGCCAGACCCTGTCTCAAAACAAAAAGTAATCCAGGCATGGTAGTGGTAGTGTTCCTAGCACTTGGGACTGTTGCAAATTTGAAGCCACCCTGGGCTACATAGTGGGATGCTAACTCAGAAAATGAAATAACAAGCCAGGCTGGTGACCCATATCTGCAATTCCAGCACTGGGGAGGCAGAGGCAGGCAGATCTCTGAGTTCAAGGCCAGCCTGGTCTAGAGAGTGAGTTCTAGGACAGCCAGGGCTACACAGAGAAACCTTGTCTTGAAAAATAAAAGTAGATCTTCCTACTTCAACTGAAGCAGAAATCCTTCACAGATATATCCTCTACTTTTGGGGTCTTTGTTAATTCCAGACATAGTCAAGTTGACAACCAAGAATAGTTATCACAACAGTTATTGTTAGCTGATGGCACGGCTCAGTGGTAGAGCCCCTGCCTAGAATCCCCCAGTGAGGGGCTGGGGTGTGGCTCAATGGTAGAGCCCCTGCCTAGAACCCCCCCAGTGGGGAGCTGGGGTGTGGCTCAGTGGTAGAGCACCTGCCTAGAATCCCCCAGTGAGGGGCTGGGGTGTGGCTCAGTGGTAGAGCATCTGCCTAACATCTGTGAGGCCCTGGGTTCTATCCCCAGCTTCAGAAAAAGAAAAGATAAAAGATCAGCACTTGGCTAGGAGGTGACCTAAGTGTCCCAGCCCTGATCTGCCCTTTTCCCAGGTGGTTGTCAATGTCCAGAGACTGTGTTCAGCCCGGCAGGAAGAGGGCTGGTTCCGGCTGCAACCTGACCAGTCCAAAAGCCGACGAGGCGAGTAAGTGCCACTCTGGGCCTTGGGGTGTGTGCTGAGACAGAGTGCCTACCGGTGGTTGATTGGTCGGGGGCCAAGAGTACAGAGGTCACGTGTTCTTCAGCCTTTGCCCACTGTGCTAGCCCCTTTCTCATACTGGTGGGACCTTCCTGCTGTTTTTATATGCCTTTGTCTTCTGAGCTAAAATTTATGCATAGATCTCCTGTTTTGTGAGTCCTGGCACTTTCTAGAATAAGTCCTCAGACTCCTTCCTTTAAAGGGCTTTCTTGCAGCTCTCTGGTCCCTAGAGAGAGTGTCTCAGAGCCATGACTCCAAACCCTCATTCCCCAAGAGTCTCCAGAAATAGAGTTGCCGTATGAAAGGCAAGGCAGAGTTGGGGATATACCCATTGTAGAGTGCCTGCCCTGTAGGCATGCGCCATAGGTCTGGTTTCCAGTACCGGAAAGATAAAAATTAAATAAACACCAGAGCACCCTGCGCTGTCAGGATGGCTCAGCAGCCGCAACCCCGACTCTCTCAAGCGATCCTCTGAGCTCACACACGCACAGTGGCATGTGCAAGTGTGTACAGATGGGACACCTGGAGTGAAGCAGAATGACACCCCCGTGTAACCCCAGTTTAATGTAAGAATGCAAGCCACTGTCAGGTGTGGTGACACACACGTTTAATCCCAGCACTAGGAAGGCAGAGGCAGGCGGATCTCTGTGAGTTTGAGTCCAGCCTGGTCTATAGAGTGAGTTCCAGGTCAGTCAGAGCTGTTACACAGAGAAACCCTGTCTTGAAAAAAAAATACTAAGAAAACAAAACAAACAGACAAAAAGCAAGGAAGGAAGGAAGGAAAGAAAGAAGGAAAGAAGGAAGGAAGAAAGAATGAAAAAGAAAAAAGAATGCAAACCAGGTGCAGTGGTTCACATCTGTAATCGAAGCTCTTAGGAAACTGAGGCAGGAGGATCTAGAGTTCCAGGCTAGCCTGAATCTACAAGCTGTGACCTTGTCTCAAGAAAGAAGATCAGGCATTATTCAAGCCATACTGATACTAAAACTTCATTAATTTAGCTTGGTGTCTTGTGGGTTTATTTTTAAGATTTATTTATTTATTTATTTATTTATTTATTTATTATGTATTCAGTGTTCTGTCTGCAGGCTGGAAGAGGGCACCAGATCTCATTACAGATGGTTTTGTGAGCCACCATGTGGTTGCTGGGAATTGAACTCAAGACTTCTGGAAGAACAGTCAGGGCCCTTAACCTCTGAGCTATCTCTCCAGCCCTGTCTTGTGTTTTTATTCTGCTCAGTCTGGCGGCCCCATCTAGAAAAGTTTTTGGCTTGTTTCTGTCCCTGTTACACTTCTCGACTGACTCAGCTTTGGTTCCCTGAAGGAGGTCCCACATCCCTCATCTGTACCCATCTCAGGGCATGGGCAGATGGCCAGGGGTGTGTCCAGCCCAAGGCATTTGCCTAGGAGCAGTCTAGGACAGCCTTGATGGCTTCAGCTCACGGGGTGTGTGCTGGGCAGTGTGGCTTCCTCAGTGTGCCGCATGGGGAGGGCCGTGGGAGCTATAAGGAACATTGATAGCCTTAGTCGGTGCCCTCTGCAGAAGAGTCATGGAATCTTGGTGGTTAGATTTACTATGGCGTGCTGCCTAACTTGCCTGAGTCGGAATTTCTCTGGTAGGTTAACCACTTGCTTCCTGGGTAAAGCATACAGGTGACGTGGTGGTGTTCAGGAGTTGATAGATTTGGAATATGAAACCTTGGTATATTCGGGTGAACTCCCGTGGTCCACTGGAGTCAGGAGGCGTGAAAGAACTAGGCTTTGGGCCTGGAGAGATGGCTCAGTGGTTAAGAGCACTGGCTGCTCTTCCAGAGGTCATGAATTCAATTCCCAGCAACCACATGGTGGCTCACAGCCATCTGTAATGGGGTCTGGTGCCCTCTTCTGGCGTGTGGGCATATTGGGGGCAGAATGTTGTGTACACAATAAATAAATCAATAAATCTTTTTTTTATTTGTCAGATTTTTTTCAAAGATTTATTTATTTATTATGTATACAACATAAATCTTTTTTTTTTTTTTAAAGAACTAGTCTTTGAAGATGGGTGGAAGCTCTTTGGGTAATTGGGCAAGAAGGATCTTCCAGACAGGGACACAGAAAGGCACAGCTGGGGGAGGGACTTGCAAAGCAGCTGATGGACGTAAGCAAAGGGAATACTTGGCTGATCTCAAAGGAACAGAGCCTGAGCCTTTGTGAGTGGGTGTGGCCCAGGGAAACTAGGTCCCTGGTGGAGAGATCACAGACTGCCCGTTCCAGGGGCAACCTGGGCTCCTTACAGTTGGAGGTGCGGCTGCGGGATGAGACAGTGTTGCCATCCACCTGCTACCAGCCTCTCGTGCAGCTTCTGTGCCAGGAGGTGAAGCTGGGCACCCAGGTGAGGAGACCCTGAGGGAAACTAGCAGCTTCCATGCTTAGTTGAGCAGTTTGCTTGTCCTGAACCCCATTCGGCAAAGAAACAGGCTGACTCCTGGGGCTGGGAATGCACTCACCAATGTCCAGAGACCCCGGCCCTGTCCCTACAACCTCCCCTTGATGCTCTGAGGTCTTAACCCCGGGGAGGGTCATGTTCCTTGGTGGGTTGGAGCCCCACGGTTCTACTGCTTTCTGCAGGGCCCAGGGCGGCTGATCCCCGTCATCGAGGAGACTACAAGTGCCGAATGTCGCCAGGAAGTGGCCACCACCCTGCTCAAGCTTTTCCTGGGGCAGGGACTGGCCAAGGACTTTCTGGATCTGCTCTTTCAGCTGGAGCTGGGCCGAACCAGTGAGGCCTGAGAGGAGTTGCCCCCAGGCAGGGTGGAGAGGGCCCTCGTTAGCGCATTGATAGGCCCCTCTAATATGGAAGCAGGGTCACCCCCTCCCTAATAAAGAACAAATAATCCGGGTGGGGCAGGTGGGAAATGTTCAGAAGAGCATCTACTGAGGGGCCACTGAGAGACTCCATCCCAGAGACTCCATCCCTTTGTCCTCCGACCTCCGAAGCCTTGTCCCAGCTCCCTGCCCACTAGAATTTGTGCTTGCAGGTGAGGCCAACACCCTCTTCCGGAGCAATTCTCTGGCCTCGAAATCCATGGAGTGTTTTCTGAAGGTGAGGTTACATGGTCATCTTAGAGAATAAAGACCCTCAGATCCGCAGAAGGTAGTTCTGTCTGTCTGCGGCCCTTGAAGGCCAACATTTCCATCATCCACTTATTAATTCATCTATACATGCATTTATTCGTGCATGCATGTAGACACATTCAGTGAAGTGCGCTGAGTCTAACTGTGCATCTGGCCCAAAGCTGAGCCAATACTCCAGTCAGATGGTACACAGGATGGTTAACTAGTGTGGTTTCTGGTGGCCCCCAGGTGGCAGGAATGCGCTATCTGCATGGCATCCTGGGCCCCATTATTGACAGAGTGTTCGAGGAGAAGAAATATGTGGAGCTGGACCCCAGCAAAGTGGAAGTTAAGGATGTGGGGTGAGGCCGGGGTGATCGCTGGGTGCATAACTGTGCGGAATCAGGCCCCGTATCCAAGTGTTTATGGTTCCTTCTGCCTGGGTTCATTTGTCCTTTCTCTCTGTGTCCGATGTCCAAGGGGAGCCCCTGCCATCACGTTCTCACCCTCTGGTGGTTAATTCCTGCCGGTACAGATGCTCTGGGCTGCACCGCCCACAGACGGAGGCCGAGGTGTTGGAGCAGAGCGCACAGACGCTGCGTACCCACTTGGTGGCGCTGCTGAGCGCACTATGCCGCTCGGTTCGCGCATGCCCAGCTGTGGTCCGCGCCACTTTCCGGCAATTGTTCCGGCGCGTGCGGGAGCGCTTCCCTAGCGCCCAGCACCAGGTGCGACCCCTGTCGGCAGAGTCGAAGGCAGAGAGAGGAAAGGGAATCCGGCGGGGTGTAGGCCCTGGAAGACAGACCGGCTTCTAGACCAGTCTCTACTCTCTGCACCCTTCCAGAATGTACCATTCATCGCTGTCACTAGCTTCCTGTGCCTGCGCTTCTTCTCTCCTGCCATCATGTCGCCCAAGCTCTTCCATCTGCGAGAGCGGCATGCAGATGCTCGGACCAGCCGCACGCTACTCCTGCTGGCCAAGGTGTGGACTTGCAGACTGGGGTGGGAAGGCCAGTTAGGTTACAAAGGGAGCCTGGCCTGATCCTTGTGTTGCACCATTAGCACTAGGAAGGCCTTGCATCCAGGCTACTGGTACTCTATGGCATTGCACTTCACAGTTTACAAAGCATTCCTGTGACCACCTCTTGAGAGCCCCATACATTCATACATAAGGAGACAAATCCCAGAGCCCGTAGAGTAAACTGGGATCTTCGAACGCAGGTTTTATCCCCAGGTCTGCATGTATCTGCAATCTGATATTAGGATGAAACTTGCGGGACCAGCAAGACGGCTGGCTCAGTAGGTAGGATGTTTGCTGCCAAGCCTGATGACCCGAGTTCCATCCTTGGAGCCCGCATGGTGGAAGGGGAGAACCAACTCCCATAGTCATCAGCGGACTTCACCCGTGCCCATGATGATAAGATTAGGCAGACTCGCCGCGCGGTGGTGGCGCACGCCTTTAATCCCAGCACTTGGGAGGCAGAGGCAGGCGGATCTCTGTGAGTTCGAGACCAGCCTGGTCTACAAGAGCTAATTCCAGGACAGGCTCCAAAACCACAGAGAAACCCTGTCTCGAAAAACAAAAAAAAACAAAACAAAACAAAACAAAAAGATTAGGCAGACTTGCAGACGAAAGCAGAAAGCTTGGTTCCAAGTAACCAGGTGTCCAAAGTTTCAAAATGCCGTGATCCATGAATCGCCGAGTCCCACCTAGGACCACGGTCAGGCCCCTGCCTCCTCGACCTCCGTCTCTGTTGCTAGGCTGAGGTAGGTGGCCATGGAAGAACTGTTGTCTCCCCCAAAGCTCTGTCATTCTTGCTGTCACCCCCAGGTAGTACAGAATGTAGGCAATCTGGACACACCCGTCTCCAGGGCCAAAGAGGCGTGGATGGAACCGCTACAGCCCACTGTGCGCCAGGGTGTGGCGCAGCTGAAGGACTTCATCACCAAGCTCGTGGACATAGAAGAAAAGGAAGGTAAGGACTTCCCCACAGTACTGCGCCCCAAGGCATTCGTGCAAGGCTATTACTTGACCCCGCCTACCGCACTGCCCACCGAAACAAAGCCAGTTCTCTCTGCCCGCTTTTGTTTGTTTTAGACCAAGTCCCATGTAACCCAAGGCTGGCCGCAAACCCACTGCCAAGAATAACCTTAAACCTTATGATCCTCTTGCCTCTGCCTCCAAAGGGCTGCGATTACAGGCATGTGCCACCAAGCCCGGTTTTATGTGGTGCTGGGGATAGAACCCAGTGCCTTGTCCTCCATACGCCAACACTCCCTGAACTGACGGTCATCCCTGGCCCTTTTTACCCATGGCCCCGCCCACCGTTAATCACACCGTTCTGTTTGCCTTTGCTCCGCCCCCAGCTTGACTCAACTCTAGCTGTTCTTAGCTCCTCCCCTAAGCTCCCCAATCCGTTTCCTCCCTCCTTCGTTCCTCCTTCCCTCCCTCCATCGTTTTCTTGCTTGCTTTCCAGAGCTGGACCTGCAGCGGGCATTGAACTCGCAGGCACCACCAGTGAAGGAGGGTCCGCTGTTCATCCACAGGACCAAGGGCAAAGGCCCTCTTGCGTCCTCCTCGTTCAAGAAACTGTACTTCTCTCTCACCACCGAAGCCCTCAGCTTCGCCAAGACATCCAGCTCCAAGGTGAGCGAGAAGGGAAACTGTCTAGGATGGTGATGCTTATAATCCCAGCAACTGGGAGGTGGAAGCAGGAGGATCAGGAGTTCAAGATGAGCCTCAACTGCATAGACAGTTCAAAGCTAGTCTGGGTTACGTGAGACCCTGTCTCAAAACAAAACAGCAAATAGGACTATAGCCTAGTGGGCAGAGTGCTTACGGGTATGGTATTTTAGCTTACCACATACTCCGCACGCAGACCTTCATGACGCAAACCCTAAAAGCAGGTTTAGCCTCAATACCTGGGCCTTTGTCACCCAGAGAAGGGGTGTCTGGATAGAAGCCTATGCTTAGCGCCCCTCCCATTCCCGGGTATCATTTGCAGGGTCTTGGGGTTTAGTCACAATCAAACCTGTGCTTGATTGTAGCTGAGATCCCTTTCCAGAGCAGGCCCCTGGGAACGGGAGCCATGAGTTGTTCAGATCCCTCGCCGTAAGCCCTAATTCCTCCTGCTGAAGGGGATGTGGAGGCCAGAGAAGAAAGTAGAACAGCCCTGCTTTGCCCGGCCCCCTCAGCCTCCTTTTTCTGGCTGCCCCAGAAAAGCGCCTTCATCAAGCTCGCCAGCATCCGGGCTGCGGAGAAGGTGGAGGAAAAGAGCTTTGGCAGCTCCCATGTCATGCAGGTCATCTATGCAGACGACGTTGGCCGGGCCCAGACTGTCTACCTGCAGTGCAAGGTGCGACCTGTGGAGGGCACTGTGGGGAGGGGCTTCAGGAGTCCCCCTCGCCCCCTGTCGGCCACGTTAGGTACTTCAGGCTGTGTGTGTCTAGTGTTCTGGGGTCTCATGCCCAGATGCGTGGTCCATGCATGCTATGGGCCTCCATATGTAGTATGTGTATGGCTAGATGGATAGCCAAGGTTCCTGTGACTCAAAGCTTGCTTGCCTTTTCCTTTTCTGTTCTGGATTTTTTTTAACACTCACTGTAGGTCAGGCAAGCCTGGGACTCAATGCCTTAGTTCCCAAGAGTAAATATTAAAAATGTCAAGTGATATTCTGGAGGGGGTGTGTGGCATGATTCAAGCTATAGAGCCCCTGCCTAGAATCCCCCAGTGAGGGGCTGGGGTGTGTCTCAGAGGTAGAGTCCCTGCCTAGAATCCCCCAGTGAGGGGCTGAAGATTGGTGTCTTAATTAGGTTTCTGTTGCTGTGATGAAGGCTGTGACCAAAAGCAACTTGGGGAGGAGCGGGTTTACTTGACTTCCAGGTTACAGTCCATCATCAGGGAAAGCCAGGCAGAATCCCCAGACAGGAGCCTGGAGGCAGGAACTGAAGCCGAACCCATGGAGCATGCAGCTTCCTGGCTTGCTTCTCATGGCTTGCTCAGCCTGCTTTCTTGTACCCCCTAGGACCAGCTGCACACCGTTGGTGCCGCCCACAGTGGGGGGGGCTCCCACATCATCAAAATCAAATGCCCCACAGGCTTCCACGGGTTAATCTGATGGCGGCAGCTCCTCTTTTGACTTCCCTCTTCCCAGGTTGCTCTAGTTTGATATGTACCAAGTAGAGTGCATGAGAGGGCTGGGGAGATGGCTCTGGGAAGGGGCTCTGCCTCGGGGAGGAAGAAGGTTGACCGTGGAGACGCTGTCCCCACAGTGTGTGAATGAGCTGAACCAGTGGCTGTCCGCACTGCGGAAGGTGAGCATCAACAACACGGGACTCCTGGGATCGTACCACCCTGGCATCTTCCGCGGGGACAAGTGGAGCTGCTGTCACCAGAAGGACAGGACAGGTGGGAGTGCTGGGTCCCTCCATGTCTGTCCCACGCAGGTCATAGGTTGGGAGAAGGCTTCTTGAGACACGCTGGGACAGCCTGGCTGGAAAGCCACATGCTTACCTACGGCAAAGCTGCCCAAGGAAAGCCAGCCCTGCAGGTGCTCTGGGCACAGAAAGAGCTGTGTGACTGGGTGGTTTGGTAAATGCTGTGCAAAGGGTATGCTATGTACGTGTGAATGGTTCTGGATATTCTGACAAAGCCTGAAAACTCATTAGTATCTCTCTCTCTTTTTAAAGATTTATGTTTATTTATTTATTTATTTATTGGTTTTTCAAGACAGGGTTTCTCTGTGTTCTTTTTTTTTTTTTTTTTTAAGTTTTTCGAGACAGGGTTTCTCTGTGATTTTGGAGCCTGTCCTGGAACTAGCTTTTGTAGACCAGGCTGGTCTCGAACTCACAGAAATCCGCCTGCCTCTGCCTCCCAAATGCTGGGATTAAAGGCGTGCGCCACCACTGCCCGGCTTTTTTTTGTATGTTTATTTTTAATAAACATTTGTTTTATTTATGTATATACATGTGCATCTGTGTGAATGTCACGTGTGTGTGAGGAGGTGCCTTTAGAGATCGGAAGAGTTTGTTGGGTCCCCTAGAACTGGAGTTATAGACGCCTGGGTGGCCACGTGAGTTTTGGGGATCAAACCCTGATTCTCTGCAATGGTAGCCAGTGCTCTCAACTGCAGAGCCATTATCTCTCCAGCCCTCCTGAGTTCTGGCATACAGTCATGTGACATTGTGTCCATCAATTCTGGAAATTTCACGACCTTCCCCACTCAGAGTTGAAGACTTGGACCCCCTGCCCTCTGAGCCTCAGCCCCCAGAGCCTGGCATAGGAAAAGCCCTGCACCCCAATGCACTGACTGCGCCCTCTCTGCCCTGGCTTTGAATTGATGGCTCCTTGTGGCCCTCAGAGCAGTTCCCTCATTAAAGCCGTTGTGGGCCTCACTGTGGCCCAGGACACAACTGGAGATTTCATTTTACTGGGAAGAGCCTGAGACGTGTGTGTGTGTGTGGTGTGTGTGTGTTGCTACGTATGGGACTCAGGCCCTCACTCAGGGAGTCTAGGCAACAGCTCTACTGCTGAGTCATGTCCACAGTCTACAACGGAGGCTTACAGTGGGCAGGAGAGTGGGCAAACGTGGCAGAGCTGGTGAGTAACAGGACCAGTCCATTCCAATATAAGAAGCTCGGGCCCACCCGACCATGTTCATGTAGTTCAGGGAAACCTCCAGACAAAACCCTCCAGAAAACTACCAGCTCCCCTAATCTGACTGCCACAGGACACCCACAGTCCGTAGTATAGACTGTGTGGTCCAGCAGCTGAAGCCAAGATGATCTGCCGCAGCCAAAGTGTAGATAGTGACAGACAGAGCCAGGGCCACCTTACCACCCCTGGGGCCCCTTCATCAACCCTTCCGTCACTCCCAGCCTCAGTTTCCCCTTTCTGTACTACCGGGAAGGTGGGCATTGGTATCTCCGTTGTAACTCTGCCCTGTCTCCGCCTCCAGACCAGGGCTGTGACAGGACCCACTCTCGGGTGACCCTGCAGGAATGGAATGACCCCCTGGACCATGACCTTGAGGCTCAGCTCCTCTACAAGCACCTGCTAGGCGTGGAGGCTGCACTTCGGTGAGGAGGCTCATGGAGTGGCAGCTGGAGGGCTGCAGCCTGAACTGGACCTGAGGGTTGCTAAGTAACAGCTGCCCCGTCTTTTGTTTCTGTTTTTCTTTGTTTGCCTTTGATTCCGTGTTCGTTTTTCTGCAGGGTGGGTGTATACATGTGTGTGTAGAGGCCAAATGACAACCTTGCGTGTCACTCCTTAAGTGCTGCCCACTTTCTTATGCTGTGCTTTTTTAATCTTAACTTTTTTAAAGATTTACTTTTATCCAAGTATGGTGTGCATGTCTTTAATTCTAGCACTTGGGAGGCAGAGGCAGGAGGATTTCAGTCAGTTGGAGACCAACAGTTGTCTACATAGCAAATTCTAGGCCAGCCAAGTCTGCACAGTGAGACCTTATCTCAAACAAAAAAAAATATTTCTTTTTATTTTCATGTGTGTATGTCTCTGTATGCCACATGAGTGCAGGTGCCTATGGAGGCCAGAAGAGGGCACCAGATTCCCTAGAGCTGGAGTCTTAGGTGTTTGTCCTGGAACTAGCTCTTGTAGACCAGACTGGCCTCAAACTCACAGAGATCCACCTGCCTCTGCATCCCGAGTGCTGGGATTAAAGATGTGTGCCACCACTGTCCAGCGAGAAGTACATGCTCTTAACCACTGAGACATCTCTCCAGCCTCCTGTTGTGTTTGTTGTTTTGTTTTTTTTTTTGACAAGACCTGTGATTAGTCTTGATCTCACTGCTTAGACAAGATTGGCTAGCCCGAATTCCCACCTATCTTTGCCTCCCCAGTTCTGGGATTACAAGCATATTCTACCATGCCTGGCTCTTTCATGTGGATCAAACTCGGGTCCTCATGCTTACAGCGCAAGCATCTGCCCACAGAGCAATCTCCCTGGTCCTCGGGGTCTTGCAATGTATCCCAGGATTGATTTGAACTTGTGATCCTCCTGTCTCAGTCTCTCAAGTAGCTGAAGTCTTGGTGCATGACCACACCCAGCGTGCTCATCTCTTTATGTTATTGTTTCATGTGTACGTAACGGATACATGGGACGTGTGCTTCTACATCATTCCCATGGAGTTGGGACAACCTTGTGGAGTCAGTTCTCTCCTTCCACTTCCGTGTTGGTCTCGGGGATTGAACTCATGTCCTTGGGCTTGTGCAGCAAGCTCCTCTACTTGCTGAGCCATCTTGCTGGCCCTGTATTAACTCTCTTGATGAGGTCAAGCATCTGCCCCACAACTGCCTTTCTGCACAACGAGGTCATCTCCTATTAGGGTGCTAGAGGTCATGGCCACAACTGCTTTCTGTGCTAATTTGACCCCATCTGCCCAGCCTTCTAGAGATGGCATCCAGCTAATCTGAGTTCCTCGGCTAGCTTGCCAGTTAAGGTTTTTAGATTTGACTATGAACCCTGGAAAATAGCAGGGTGCTGCTTTGTTGTTGTTTTGTTTTGTTTTTCAAGACAAGGTTTCTCTGTGTAGTCCTGGCTGTCCTGGAACTAGCTCTGTAGACCAGGCTGGCCTCAAACTGAGAGATCTGCCTGCCTCTGGGCATGTGCCACCACTGCCAGGCTCCATGCTTCTTTCTAAGTTTCTTTTTTTTTTTTTAATGTGTTATGTATACAGTATTCTGCCTGCAAGCATGCCTTCAGGCCAGAAGAGGGCACCAGATATCATTACAGATGGTTGTGAGCCACCATGTGGTTGCTGGGAATTGAACTCAGGACCTTTAGAAGAGGAGGCAGTGCTCTTAACCACTGAGCCATCTCTCCAGCCCCTCCATGCTTCTTTCTAAAATGACTTTGTGAAACAGCAAGTCTGGGCCCTATCAGTTTTGAACCACTGGGCAGGGCAGGCTGGAGGATGCTCTAAGGCCGTCTCAGCTCCTGGGCTACACAATAGGGGCTGCTTGTCTGTGCACAGTGCTCTAGATCCCAGCAGGGGAGCAAGGGTCCTTCTTGGCACTCAGCGATCTTCTGGGATTTTGTCCTTCCCTCAAATACCTGGGCAGGAGAGGACTCAGTAGTTAAGAGCATTGACCCGATAGCTCACAACTGTCTGTGACTCTAGTTCCAGGAGGATATGATACCCTCTTCTGGCCTCTGTGGGTACCTGGCATACATATGGTGCACAGACATACACATGCATACAAACACTTACACACTTAAAATAATAATTTTTTGAGATAAAAAGCTGGGCAAAATGGTGCGTGCCTTTAATCGCAGAACTTGGGAGGCAGAGACAGGTGGATCTTTGAGTTTAGGCCAGCCTGGTCTACAGAGCCAGTTCCAGGACAACTAGGGCTACACAGAGAAACCCTGTCTCAAAAACAAACAAACAAACAAACAAACAAACAAACCCAAAACAGGGCTGGAGAGATGGCTCAGTGGTTAAGAGCATTGCCTGCTCTTCCAAAGGTCCTGAGTTCAATTCCCAGCAACCACATGGTGGCTCACAACCATCTGTAATGGGGTCTGGTGCCCTCTTCTGGCCTGCAGGCATACACACAGACAGAATATTGACTACATAATAAATAAATAATTTAAAAACAAACAAACAAACAACTAAAAACCCCTGAGCTGGACACGGTGCTCATGCCTATAACCCCAGCCTTCTGGAGGTGGAAGCAAGACAATGAGAGGTTCAAGGTTTTTCTCTGTGATACAGTGAGTTTAAGACCAGCTGGGGCCACATAAGACCCCGTCCCAGAAACCACCTGCCTTTAATCCCAGCACCTGAAAGGTAGAGCGTTCAAGCATGGTCTATATCGTGAGACCCTGTATCAAAAACAAGCAACCCCCCCCCTCAAAAAAAAAAACAAAGACAATACAATAAAGAAACAGCAGAAGAATGAGTGTCTAGCTCTGATAAGACTGGGTTCCGTCTTTGCGGCCCCATCCCTGAATTCCTCCCATAACCTACTGGCAGGTAGGAACTTCAGGACCCACCTGGCTGATTTCCCATACGCCCTGCAAAACCAGGACACAGTTTGACTTGGTTTGCCATTGGCCTTCTGGCCGGGCATGGTTCTCACACCTGTACCCCTAGCACTAGGGAGGCTGAAGCAGAAGGATGGAATTTCAAGAACAGGCTTGGTGACACAGTGAGAACAGTTTTGAAAGTGGGAGGGAAGGGGGGTTCTGGCCTCTCGGTATTTGAAGGGTGGGCTGCAGAGGGAGATGACGGGAAGGGGAAAGTGAAAGCCAGACCCGTGTTTATTCCCTGTGGACTGAAAGCATCCGCCCGTCCCCCGAGCGCCACCTGCAGGTCAGGGAACCCACATGCAGGGAGGCTTCCCTGCAAGGTAGGTGTGGCTGCTGGCCCTCACTCTGCCTTCCTCTGCAGGGAGAAGCAGCGGCTCCTGAGTGGGGAAACAGGAACAAGCTCACCCACAGACCGTGGTGGAGGTAGGTCCCTCCCACCTGGGACTCAGGTTTGGTGGCCTCAGCTGCCTCCAGCGGCACATGGTGAGGGCTGGCAGACCTTTGAAGCCATACGTGCCCTCCCCATGATGCTTCTCTACTTAGCTCCCAAGGACCCGCTGGCCCAGTTGCTTTGTGTGCTGCAAGACCTCCGGGAAGCCCACAGCTCTAGCGTGGCTGGCGCACCACCCAGAGAGCCCCATCACCTTCTAGAGCTACAGACGTGAGGCGTACGCCGAACCCGGCAGGCGTTTGGAGAACCCCGACATGCTCAGGACCCTCGTCACGGCCATCTCTTCTGGGGAGACCGTAGCCCAGTCTTCTCCATGTCTGTGGGGGACAGCGGTGGCACCTGCGTCTTTGGGAGACCCGACTGCTCAGGTAGTCCCTGCGGCCCGGCCTCTGCACCCAGGAGACCAGGTTGCCCACCTTGCCCTGCCTCACTCCCAGCTATCACATACATCACCGTTGCCCCCGTGTGACCCTCTAGGTCGGGTGTCACCGTGCTCTACCGTCCTTAATAAACCTGCTGTGACTGCTGAGGCTCTGGAAAGTGACTCCAGGGGACCCTTGATGGGGCTGGGGTCTGACCAAGGACTGGGTCACCAGCATGGCCTCTCTGCAGTTCTTGCCCTCGTTTTCTTGTTCCATATTACCTAGGGCTGTATCTGTTTAGACTCCCAACCACTGTCCCAATACTGCTCTCCATACCCCTCCATTCTGTAAGTTTGGAGTCTGTCCTGGAACTAGCTCTGTAAACCAGGCTGGCCTCGAACTCACAGAGATCTGCCTACCTACCCCTTCCAAATGCCAGGATTACAGGTTTGTGCCACCACCGCCTGGCTGATGGTTCTTTCCAGCTGGAAACAGTCACCACACAAAGCCCCTTTGCTCGGGGCATCCTTACAGATGACACGGCAGAGCTGGGCTACAGTGTCCCCTTCCATCTTCGATAGGATACCAGAGCCAAATTGCCAGTGCCTCTGCTCAGGGTTGGAGAGAGGCGTGTGAGGCTGTGATGATGGGGTTAGGAATGGGGTCACTAGGGTGTGAGTGGGTGGCGCTGTCACTTCCTCTCCTCGTGATACCCAGGCCACATGTTGTGTTTTTTGTGGCCGAAGCTCTCGGTGGCAGGGTGGGCAGGGCCTTCATGCCTTTGAAGAAAGAGAAACCCAGAGGGCAGCCATCTAGACCAGCAGTTCTCAACCTGTGGGTCGCAACCCTTTAGGGATTGAATGACCCTTTCACAGAGGTCGCCTAAGAACATCAGAAATACCACATATTTACGTTATGACTTACAACAGTAGCAAAATTACAATTATAAAATAGCAGTGAAAATACTTTTATGGTTCTCATACCACAGCATGAGAAACTGGGTTAAGAGTTGCAGCATCTGGAAGGTGGTTGAGGACCACTGGTCTAGACAGACTCAGCCAGCATCTTCCCTCCAGACGTCCCTAAATGAAGAAGCCTCTCCACAGCAGCGCCCTGGCTGCAGTTCTGCTCCTGCCACAAAGGGGAGAGTGGTGTATTACTCATATTAACTGAAAGAGTTAAGACAGGGTTTGTCACATGACCATGATAGCCTCAAACTCATTATATAGCCAAGGATGACCTTGAACTCCTGATCTTCCTGCCTCCACCACCAAGTGCTGGAGTGAAGGGTGTGAGCCATGCGGTTCATACAGAGCTGGGCATTAAACCTTGCCAGAGCCTGCCAGTGAGTCAACCGGGGTACCTGGAGGGGGCGCGAGAATCGAGGAAATGGCAGATGAAAAAAACAGAGACAAGAGACACAGGATAGATCCGGGAGGTCTGTTGGCCAATACTAAACAGCCCAGAGTTTATTTCAGAACCTGCTTTTCTACAGATGAAGAGCAGAGAGGGCAGAGAAGAAGCGGTATCGCTAACCACCTCTCTCAGTAGCCTATGTCTTAGTAGACGATGTGTTCTTTCCCATGGGCTTACTCAGGACTTTCCCACAGCTCTCAAGGATACTGGAGCAGGCAGAGCAGGCAAGCTTGAACTCAAATGACTTTTAAGTCAGAATGGACTCCAGATGGAAACCGAGTCACTCGTGGGCTTCCACAAAACCTAGGGCTCGATGTGTGCTCAGCAAGCTGTCTCCCAGTGGACCCACAGCTCTGGCCCCGTTAGCTCTGAGACAGTATCTCATCTAGTCAGGCTGGCTTCAAACAACTGTCCAGCTGAGGAAGATCTTGAACTCCTGATCCCAGTGACTCCATCCCGACAGTGTTGGCTTTACAGGCCTAAGCCACCATGCCTGAATTCAAGGGCTATGCTCAAAAATCACACTCAGGCTGGCAGGGTGGTTCAGTGGTAGGACACCTGCCTGGCATACACAAGACCCTGGGTGCCATCTCTAGAGTCGTAAACAGTTCAGCCAATACAAACAATAACTAAGTGCTACTGGTCAGGGCGTGGCTTGGTTTCTCATCGTCTCAGCTCTGGTTTTCAGAGTGGCCTGAAGAAATCCTTATTGCTCCTTCCCATGAGACGACTCCTCCTCACGGGGTGGTCTGTCTTCAAGGGTCCGCTGTTCCTAGAAATCAAGGTGACTACACGCTTTGGGCTGTGACTGGAGAGCCCTGCATGACTTCTGCTCTTCCTCGTCTTCTGAATTTGAAGGGACGAAAGCTGAGCAAAGATGCCTGCAATATCTGTGCCTTCCGCCTTCAAGGCAGATGTGACTGGCTCTTAGGTAGACCCTCCAGGAATAGCATGTCACCTTCAAGGCAGATGCACTGGGCTAGCTGTCACTGGCCCTCAGGTAGACCCTCCAGGAATAGCATGTCACCTTCAAGGCAGATGCACTGGGCTAGCTGTCACTGGCCCTTAGGTAGACCCTCCAGGAATAGCATGCCCATGCGCACAGGCAGGGGTCTGTGACACAGTGTGAGGGGCTCCCAAGCCCTCTGGTACCTGACATCGTCTTCACCTGTTTCCTGCCGCGCTGCCATCATCCATGCCACACACTGGTGCCTCAGTGCTCACAATACCAGTGGATAGGGTGGCTCCCACCTGCGATTTCAACGCCTGGAGACTGAGCCGGTAATAGTTACTGTTCTTGTTGTGTCTACAAACCTGAACGAAGCATCTTAAGGAAGGGTACAGCTCATCATGGTGGGGATGCCATAGCCACAGGAGTGCCAGGCAGCTGATCCCGTTGCCATCGGCAACCAGGAAGAACGAGATGACTTACTTTCTTCTTTTAATGAGTCTGAGAACTTAGACTCTAGTGTGCTGTCACCCACATTAAAGGTAAGTCTTTCTTCCTCGGTTAAACCTGTCTAGACTCTCAAAGACAGACCCAGAAGTTTTGTCTCGTTTTTAATTTTACATTGTGTGTGCACCGATGTGCAGATGCTGTACACAGGGAGGTCAGAGTTCTTCTCTCCTTCCACTGCATGGGTCCTGGGGATTGACACTACCTTCACCCAGTGGGCTGTCTTGCTGGTCCCACCTAGAGGTCTGTTTCCACAATGATCTTAAATTTCATCCGGCTGACAAGAACCATCGTGGAGGCTGGAGAAATGGCTCCGCAGTTAAGAGCCTTACTGCTCTTCGGGGGACTAGAGTTCGGTTCCCAGCAGCCACGTAGGGTGGTTCACACGCACCTGTAACTCCAGCTCCAAAGGACCCAACCCTCTTCTGGTCTCCAAAGGCACCTACAGACACGTGCCACACAAATCTTTAAAAATAGAAAACACTAGAGCCGGGCGGTGGTGGCGCACGCCTTTAATCGCAGCACTTGGGAGGCAGAGGTAGGCGGATCTCTGTGAGTTCGAGACCAGCCTGGTCTACAAGAGCTAGTTCCAGGACAGGCTTCAAAAACCACAGAGAAACCCTGTCTCGAAAAACAAAACAAAAAAAAAAAATAGAAAACACTAACTGCCACAGAGACCGCTGAAAAAAAAAAGGAGAGGGGCCAGGATTTCATCGTATTTTTAGTTATCTGTGTGCCCAAGAGAGAATCCACTGGCACCCCAAGCTCTTCCCCGACCGACCTTTACACATTTTCCTGCTCTCGTGAATCTCATCCAGCAAACTTCACAAGGACGCTGGTGTCGACCCAGCCGGGGGTCCTGCAGCAGCAGCCCACACAGGCGACTTTACACACACAGCCCGGACGCCAGCTCAGGGCGGACCAGTGAGCCAGTTGCAGGTGGCTCAGCCTTCCCCGCAGAGGCACAGGCGCCCAAAAGCGGCCGGGTGACCGCAACAGACCGGACCAGACTGGCGCGTGCGCACCATAGCTCGCGGTCTCCCTCGGCGCTGCCGGTGGGCGCCTGCGGAAGGTCATTCTGTCCACCAGGGGGCGCGGAGCCAGGCGCTCACTCTGATTGGCTGCGGCCGCGTGACCCGGAAGTGGTAGCGCTTCGGGGGCTCGGTGTGGTGACGGCGGCTGCGGGTTGGAGTCTCGGAGACAGAGCGCGTCGGTAGGATGAACGCTCCTCCGGCCTTCGAGTCGTTCTTGCTCTTCGAGGGCGAGAAGAAGTAAGTTGGCCGTCAGCCCCGGCGGAGCGCCGCACAGCTCCCGCCCGGGGGAAGCGAGGCGGGCTGTGCTTTGCGCATTCTGCCCCGGGCGCGTCCGCTGAAGTAGGCGACGGTGCGAAGCCTCGCCGAGTGCGTCCATTTTGCAGTGGGAAAACTGAGTCCCGGGGACACCGAGTCCCTTGCTCCAGACACTTAGGAAGTGGCTGGGACTGTATTCGAACCCAGAGCGTCAGGCTCCAAAGCCCTTTCCCTCTGGGCATTCTCTTCACTAGTCTGCAACACCATCATCCACGCTACAGTGAGGGCTTTGGAGCTCACGACCCGCTGGTGGCGAACGCCTGTGATTCCAGCACTGGGCGACTGAGGCAGGAGGATCATGATGGCAGCGGTGAAGGGACGGAGTCACAGCTGCCTTCTCACTCAGCAGCCTGAGGATTTCCTCTAGATTTTCAGGGATTCGTGGTTTCCCCGCTAAAAAGAATGTTAGTACTCGACGGTTTAATGAAGTAGGACTGGTGATTTTTATCAACGATTATATATATTATTTTTTTTTCCAAGATAGAGTTCCTCTGTGTAACTCTCTCTGTAAACCAGGCTGGCCTTGAACTCACAGAGATCCGCCTGCCTTCTGCCTCCTGAGTGCTGGGATTGAAGGCGTGCGTTCACCACCGCCCGACTTGTTTCTGGTTTTTCGAGATAGGGTTTTTGTGTGTAACAGCCCTGGTTGTCCTGGAATTTGTTTTGTCGACCAGGCTGACCTCAAACTCAGAGGCTGACCTGCCTCTGCTTCCCGGGTGCTATCATGCCCAGTTGCATGTAATTGTCTTAATGGTAACCAGAAACACCCTTTTGATGACTCAAAAGTTTTATCTCAAAAGGTTGCTAAAAACCTTTCTTTCCCGAGTGCCCCCGTTTTTTTTTAAATTATGTACATTTATTTATATTTTATGTGCATTGATGTTTTGCCTGCATGTATGTCTTTGTGAGGGTGTCAAGTCCCTGGAACTGGAGTTACAGTTTTAAGTTGCCATGTGGTGCTTTTAACCTCTGAGCCACCTCTCCAGCCCTGGGTACTCTCCTTGGAAGTCCTCTTGGGCTAAAGTGAGTCCCTATCTCAGAAATGTGTGGTGGTAGACCACAGTGGTAGATGCTTGCCCAGCACACACAGGGCTCCTTTCATCCCTGTGTCAGTCAGCCAGTAATGCAGTTGATGGAAATTCTCTGGGTTTGTCTGTACAGCGCAGTGTATACTGCAGAGCGGTGACTGGCCTCGCACTTCTGAGACCTCTGTGCAGGGTTTTGTGTTTGACTTTGCTAGCTAATTCAGCCTCCCTTGAGGGCATGTTCTCAGCTGAGGATCCTGTTGGTGCCCCATGGGCAAGAGCATTTGGTCATGTCTGGAAACATTTCTGGTGGGCAGAGGCAAAGGATGCTATTAATGACCCTTGGTGTACTAGACAGCTTGTCAGAGAAGAACGATCAGGTCTAAGCTGTCCATGTGCACAGCTGGCGAGATGGCACAGGCACCCCACAGTCAGGCCTAATGACTGGAGTCCGATGCCCGGGACAGGATGGTAGAAGGAAAGGACAATTTGCAGGTTGTCCACTGATCTCACACAGGCGTGGACAAAGGAAATACATATTTCTGTATTAAGTTTGAGATAGTCTGCTTTAGAAAAAAAAAGCAATGCTTAGTCAGGTGGTGGTGACACATGCTGTTAATCCCAGCACTTGGGAGGCAGAGGCAGGGGGATCTCTGTGAGTTCAAGGCACAGCCTGGTCTACAGAGCTAGTTCCTGGACATCCAGGACTACATCAAGAAACCCTGTCCTGGGGGGTGAGGGAAGAAGCAATCCCATGTGGATGAGGGTCCCTGGTGTATAGATAAGGGGCCATCATGGGGTAGGTAAAGAGGGCTCCTTGTTTGGTCTTTGTCATGCTGGAGATAGAACCCAGGGTCTAGCCCCTGCTGGGTTACTGCTTTATCATAAGCTACAGTTTAGCTTTTCTTTTCTTTTTTAATTTTATTTATTGTTTTCTTTTGGTTTTCCAAAACAGGGTTTCTTTATGTTGCCCTGGCTGTCCTGAAACTTGCTCTGTAGTCCAGGCTGGCTTCAAAGTCACAGAGATCCTCTTGCCTCTGCCTTTAGTGCTGGGATTAAAGGTGTGTGCTACTACTGTTTGGCTCACTCCAGCTCTGTTCCCCCCCCCCCCACACACACACACTTTAAACATTTTTGATGAGATGGTTCATTGGGTAATAGCTCAAAGCATTTACTGAAGACTCAAGTGTGGATGCCCAGAACCCATGTCACACTTGTGCTGTCTACTTCCAGTGCTCCTCCAGGGACGTGAGACAGGAGGGTCATCTAGCATGGTGGATCCAGGGGCAAAGAGGAAGGCAAGGATGATTGAGGGTTTTCTCTGCCCTCCTGCCTCAGTTGCTGGGATTACTGGTCTGAACTATCAGGCAGGCCTAGCTTGTTTGAATGGGGAGTGATAAGTATGAAACCCAGAGCCTCACACATTCGAGGTAAATGGTCAACCACCGAGCCATCCCAGAGCTCTCAGAGGGTCCTTTAGGGGTGAGCAGACTGAAGGGCTTCCAAGGGCTGGAAGCTCAGTGGTAGAGGGTTTGCTTAGCCTGCTTGAAGCCCTAGGTTCAATTCCTAGTACTGCTGGGGATAGCAGGGCTTGCAGAATGATGGCCTTGGGTCCCCCTTGAATTGTTGGGGGGGGGTTGGAGGCTAGGGGGTCTCCTGGTTCTTTTTGTTTTTTGAGGCAGGGCTTTTGTGTGTAGCCCTGACTGTCCTGGGATTTGCTCTGTAGGCCAGGCTGGCCTGGAACTAGAGCTCCGCCTGCCTCTGCTCCCCAAGTGCTGGGATTAAAGGTGTGTGGTCTCCAGCACCCAGCTGTTTTCTGTCTTCTAGGAAAGAATTTAGTCAAGAGCTAGTTTAAGGCAACTAATGCATATGTGGGAAAGAGCCGTGTGTCTTGGTTTCTGGGGTAGTGGGAACAGCCCAACTGCAGTCTCAAAGATGTTTGACCACAAAGGGGGCATTCTGACCCCCCCACCCCCAGGGGACGTTGATTGGAGGATCAGTGCCAGCATCTCAAGGGCTGGCTGGATGTGGGCTCAGGAAAGCAATCTCGCTCAGCTTTTGCCTGTCTCTTTCTAGAATCACCATTAACAAGGACACTAAGGTGCCCAATGCTTGCTTGTTCACCATCAACAAAGAAGACCACACTCTGGGGAACATCATCAAATCGTAAGTCCCAGACCAGAGGCCCTGGGGGTTGGGTATCACAGGGCTCTAAGCTGAGCATGTGTCCTGTAACAGTCTCTCCTCAGCTTGCTGATACATCAGGGCAGATCCTTTCTTCCAGCCTGGCACTGAGTTCTGCTCACACGGGTCTTGTGTAGTGTAGGCTGACTCACTACATAATGGAGGATGACCCCATTAGGGACTCCTGAGCCTGCCTGTACCTTCCCATTGCTGGGGCCCTGAGCTTCGTGTTGGCTTATTTGTGTAAGACTTTGCAGGGACCCTCAGCAATTGCCTCTTGGTCTTTTGGCTAAAATCAAGTTCAGGGGACTCCAGCAAAGCCAGTTTTCATTTTAATGGGCATCAAGAGGTCAACAGGTGATGGGTATTGTGGCAAAACACCTATAATTGCCACACTTGGGGGGCAGAGGCAGGCAGAGCTCTTCTGAGTTCAGGGTCAGCCTGGTCTACATAGTGAGCACCAGGACAGGTTTACATAGAGACCCCATTTCTTTTTTTTTTTTTTTTTTTTTTGGTTTTTCGAGACAGGGTTTCTCTGTGGTTTTGGAGCCTGTCCTGGAACTAGCTCTTGTAGACCAGGCTGGTCTTGAACTCCCAGAGATCCGCCTGCCTCTGCCTCCCGAGTGCTGGGATTAAAGGCGTGCGCCACCACCGCCCGGCTAGAGACCCCATTTCAAAACAAAAAACAAAAAGCCAGTAGGGGCACCTCCTGCATTTGATGGTTTGCTGAAGCCTGCAGCTCCTTTTATCTTCCAACTTTGTAAAAACTTGTGGTTTTGTCCCTGAGTGTGAGTGCCAGCGCCAGCACCTTTTTAGGTCAGACGCACAGAGTTCTTTGGAGCTGGAGTCACAGACAGCTCCCACCTCATAGGTGCTGAGAACTGCCTTGGGTCCTCTCCAAGGGCAGTGTATACAGACACTCTTTAAGTTAAAAACAAAACAAAAAAATAAAAAAACTTAGAGGACTGTTTTGCCTAAATATGTCTACCACATGTGTATGCCTGTTACCCATGAAGGTCAGAAGGCCCTAGAGCCCCTGGAACAGGGATACAGGTGGTTGTTAGCTGCC
This sequence comes from Neodon shergylaensis, assembly GCA_025134845.1. NCBI lineage: Eukaryota > Metazoa > Chordata > Mammalia > Rodentia > Cricetidae > Neodon > Neodon shergylaensis. The sequence goes on from JABTXL010004256.1 coordinate 172,883, forward strand.
ACATGGGTGCCGGGAACCTCTTAATTGCTAAACCCCTTCTCCAGCCCAACCTGCAGCTTAAAGAATAAACTATGTGCACATGCCTTTAATCACAACGCTCAGGAGGCAAAGGCAGGTGGGTATCTCTGATTTTCCACAAGAGCATAGTGCTCCACCACCGTGTGGTTGCTCCAGCTCAACCTGTAACTCTTCAGGGGTGCGTTTCCTGCACATAGGCCTGTGTAGCATAGGGTACCCTTGCATGCCATAAGTGTTGGATCCCCCGGGACTCTTAGTTGTGAGCTACCATGCGAGAACCAAGGTTCCCTGGAAGAGCAGCCATTGCTCCAACCCCATTCTACAACTCTTCAGATGTATGGCAGGGGCCAATTAGAGCCTGTGCCCTTAGGTTCTTCATTTCCCTCAGCTTTGTGGGAAAGGGCCATGTATATGGATGCTGCCTGGGGATCATCAGAGCCTGGCCCTCTCTTCCCGCCTGCTTGCTGTACCTAGGAATGGGGCCTTGTATTCTGGTCGCTTCAACCCTGGCCATGTTTTGGCCTAGGTGCACTCCACAGGCACTGTCGCAGGTTCTCAGCTTCTGTGATGAAAGATGCCATCACAAACTGGCTCCCAGCCAAGGCCCTTGGTCTCGTAGATAACATGGTTTCCATATGGCCTTAAGCCCCTTTAACTTGATTTCCCCTCCCTTTGTGCTGGGCGGGAGCCTCGAGCCTCATGTCTGTTAGGCCAGTACTCTACCACTGAGCTACATCCCCAGCCCTCTGTATTTTTTAAAGATAATCAAAGTTGGCTAAGGTGGCCTTGGGCTGACGGGTCTACACCACACCACCATTCTCACCCATTTACACTTGGGGGCAGGGAGCTATTCTGGTTAGAAAGCCTGCCAGGGTCGACCTCCCTCACAGTCTCTGTTTCTCAGACAGCTGCTGAAGGACCCACAGGTGCTGTTTGCCGGCTACAAAGTCCCTCACCCCTTGGAGCACAAGATCATCATTCGTGTGCAGACCACCCCAGACTACAGTCCCCAGGAGGCCTTCACCAACGCTATCACAGACCTCATCAGTGAGCTCTCTCTTCTGGAGGAGCGATTCCGGGTGAGGAGCTGGGCTGCGTGGTTCAGCAGTAGAGCTGCAACCCTCCCACCAGAACCCTCCAGTGAGGGGCTGGGGCCTGGAGTACCAGCCCCATCATCAAAAATCTCCCCTCTTTGCCACTAGCTTCTCTAGGTCATAAAGCCTCTGAGACTGTTCACCACAGGGTAGGAGGCAGTTATCAGGGGCCCTCAGTGTGAGTCACACCTTTTGAGGTTTTCACCCGGCTGGTCATATCCCACTTGGCTCCATCCCCAGCCCTCAGCAGGCCGGTGGCTCAGAGCAGGGTAGGTAGAACCTGCTGAGGCACCCAGAGCCTTTGGTGACTGGTCTGCCTCACGTATTCTCTGGAGTACAGGTTCCTGGCCACACAAGCAGGGGACACTGGGGTCATTCCAGTGCAGTCACTGCCTTTGTCCTCTCTCCTCAGGTGGCCATCAAGGACAAGCAAGAAGGAATTGAGTAGCGGCTAAAAGGAGCATTGCCTACTGGCTGTAAGGCTGGTGCCTGCACCCTCAGGGCCTTCTCAGAACCCCATGATGACGACAGGCATTCGGCTCTGTAGCTGGACACTCCTGTTCTGTACATAGACTGTGACTTTTCTAATAAAGTATATAGGCGGGCCCCACGACTGCAGCGTGTGTGCTCTCAGACTTACTTGATGGTGGCAGGTGACCTGTTGGTCACACAGAGGCCCTAACCACAGGCTGAGGCAGAACTTGGGGCTGCTGGGGAGGCAGAATGGCGAAGCAGGTTTTGGATCTCTGCAGCCTCAGCTGCTGGGCATGCCTGAGTTAATCCAGGCAGGAACCCCAGAGAGGCCTGTGTTTCCACTCAGCTTCCACCGGCCTCTAGTAGACCACAATAGAGAATTTAATAAAAATACTCATTGGTACAAATTCCTCTACCACTAGCCCCAAGCTAATAAGCTGTGTCCCTGGTCCACTGCTCTGGGCAAGCTAGTAACTCCTCCAGATGGACACGATGTTGGAGTCCGTCAGAGCAGTGAGGTAGGTAAAGGCTGCATTGGCCACTACTGTGTTTATCATGGTCTTGCTCACTGGTTGGCCCAGTGCCATTGGCTGAGGCCACTTGAGGATCTGAGGGGAAAAAAGAAGGCACTAGGCTCCTGCCTACCCAACCCAGGGTACCAGGAAGAGTGTGCAGGGTGCCCAACAGTACCTGGGTCGGGGCCTGCAGAGTTGTTGCTGGTGGAGGCCGCTGCTTTAGCAGATGTTCAACATCATAGATCCACACACTGCCTTCCTCATCCCCACACAGCACGAGGTTTTTGTCTGCCGGGACAAGTGGGAGCCTAAGATGGGGCCGGGTTGGAATGGGAAGAGGGGATGCCCACCAATGGGGTAGGCAGGCTCACCAGGACAGGTGCTGAGTGAAAAGTAAGCCAAATTGGTGGATGACCACTGCAGCCGGGCCAGGAGGACCACAGGCAACACAGACTGGCTGCCCCGGCCTGCCCATGTCTGCCTCCAGCTCCACAGGTAGATGGTGCCCTGTCCGCTCCCTTTGGAGGCTGCAGGGAGAGGAGATGTGAGCCCAGGCCGGCTGTCGCCACAACCTCCCTGCTCTCCAACGGGTGCCTCAGCACCCCGAGAGTGAAGTCCCAGCCCAAGCTGTCCCAGCCGGGCTCACTCACCCACAACATCTTCGTTCACAAAAGCCAGCCCGTCCACTCTCTGCCCCTCAGAGTCCTCAGAGAAGATGAATTCCACTTCACACACCCTGCAAAAGACATTAGCCTTACCCATGCACAGCCATGTGCTCACCCAAGGGGCTGCCTGGTCCTTGGCCCAGAGACCTTTAGCTTTATCCTGAAGGGGAGCCACCTACTGGGGGTGTGAGTAGTCACAGGGGTGGGAGCACAGGCTCACAGGGGAAGACCCAGTACTGCAGGCCAGATGCTTTCAGTGCTGCTCCTCCCACTCCAACTAAGGACAGAGCAGCTCCAGAAAGGAGGGGCTCACTGGCTCAGGAAGTAGATTGCTATGCAAGTTTGGTGCCCCAAATTTGACCTCCAGAACCCAGGTCAAGGTGGAAGAAAACCCAACTCCAGAAAGTTCTCTAACCACACACGCCCACATACACACTCAATGGCAAAACCCAAAACCTGATCTGTATAGTGAGTTCCAGGCCATCCAGGGCTACATATTGAGACCTTGTCTCAAAAAAGCTGGGTGTGGTTCCATCTGGGAAGACGTGGGCCTTCTGGCATCTGCCCAGAGGGCACATTCCTGCTAGGACATCCCAGGACTGAGCTTGAGACCACAAGGCATGGGGGAGGTCAGAATCTGGAACTGCGGATGTAGCTAAGGTAACTCCCAAGTATGACAGATGAACGGGGAACCTATGTCCACCAAGCAGCGGGATGCCACATCGGCATGCTTCTGCTGCCCCCCTGAGAGCAGTGAGTCCTGTCAGCACCCCGAAATCCTTTTGGGGCTGTTCCTTATGCTGAGACTGCCACTCAAAGCATAGGCAAGTGTACTTAAGAGCTCAGGGAGCGGTGCTTGCTGCCAGGCCCAACGATCAGAGCTCAGTCCCTGGGACCACATGGTGGAAGGAAAGCACCAACTCCTACATGTTCTCTGAGCTCCACGTGCATACTGTGGCATGTGTGTCCCGCTACACAAGTAAATCAGTAAGTGTAATAAACATTTACAGGAAGGAACTTGCACTTCACACTGCTGTTTGACTCTGGTCTCAAAGAAGAATGCTAATGAAGATGGACATGGAGAACAGACAGTGTCCCTGGGTTTCTTTCTTTTTCCTAATGTTGCTACACTGAATGGCGCACACCTTTAATCCCAGCACTCGGGAGGCAGAGGCAGGCAGATCTCTTGAGTTTGAGGTCAGCAGCCAGGGCTACACAGAGTCCTGTCTCTCTCTCTCTCACACACACACACACACACACAAGCTAAAGATGGCTTGGGTTGACAACACCACACAAACCTTGTGACGAGTTGGGGAGTCTCTGGAACCACGTAAAGATGAATAATATATTAACTAGAGATTGCTCAAGTGAGGGGAGGCAGGAGGCAGCTCCCCCAAGGCCTCCCAGATTGCTGCCTCTCTGGATTAAGGACAGTTTTAATGTTCAAACCCCATCTCTACTCATGGGCTTCTGTGACAGAACCAACCAAATTCTCCCGATACCATAGCCCACAAAACTCAGTGCCCACTGCCTGGGAGCCTCATTCTGTGACATTTCCATCTGCCAAGCCAAGGTGGTCCATGAACTTTCCCCACTCCTGGCTAACTGCACACTGCTGTCCTCTGGCAGCTCCAAGCTCTCTGCAGAGCAGTTCTGTCAATCAGTCACCAGGCTGCACCCTCAGGACACGCCCCTTTGAAGTTACTCCTGGGGCCTTGTTTTCCACACAAGAGCTCCTGCAGCCCAGACTAGCCTCCAACTCTCACAGAGCTGAGGACGACCTTGAACTTCTGATGTTCTGACCCTCTCATTAGCTGAAGCAGGCACGGGCCAGCACACCTGGTTTATGTGACGCCAGGAGCTCCGTGCATCTCAGCGCTCTACTGACTGAGCTCCAGCCCTAGCCCCCATATTTACCGCCACGTCCCCCTAGGTCAGGAACCCTATGCTGAGTGGTCTCAGGTCTTTCCACATGGGCAGATAGCCACAAAGCATCATCAGAGTTGCTTCCCTGTGTACATCCTATCTCTACCTCCACGATCCCTGGGCTACCTCACTGCCTCTTCCTCACAGATGGGGACACCATGCTAGCGGGAGGGTCACACTGCTGAGTGACAGGACTGGGGCTCAGGCAGTTGTCTGTGATGTGGTAATTAAGAGAACAGCCCCTGAACAGAGCTTCCAAGGCAGCCCAAGCAGCACTGTGATGTGCCCAGGGACCCCGTGAACCCACGACACCCAGCTTGGGGGCCAAGCTTTCCAGACATTCCCGGCATCCTCACCTCTGCTTCTGGGGCTGGTCGAGCCGAACATCCCAGCAGCAGCAACCTCCCTCGCAGCCAGCCAGCAGCATGTCATCCGGGCAGGAGGCGACAGGGCAGAGGCGCAAGGGAGTAGAGCTGCAGCTGAGCACCAGGAGCTGGCTGCCAATGCGGGTGTGGAAAGCCATGAGCTGTGGGCTGTAACCGTCACCCCCGGCAGCCCGCCCATCTCCAGGCCCGTCTACAGTCTCACCTAGCCTGGAACTTATATTCGTGGTCGGGCACCCCAATGTCCCAGAGGATGATCCGTTTGTCGTAAGAGGCAGCTGAGGAGGGATGGAGGAAAAAGGTGGCCTCGAGACGTTCCCGCCCCTCTTGCAGGCTGAGTCTGTGGGGTGGGTCCCTCAATCAACTAATCACAGGCAGGAAGAGCAAGCAGACTGTGGCTAGGACGAGAACTCAGGAGCCACGACCCCACAGTCCTGCCTGAACCCAGTGTGCACAGCATCACAGCCACCTGTGCAGCAAGCACATCTGCCACCTTCGCTGGGCTCGCAACACCCCTGGTCCCAGGCAGAGAAACAGGAGCCTAGGTTGCTAGGAAACTTCAAGGACACATAGCGTGCTGGAATAGAGATCCCGGTTAGCCAAAAAGCTAACTCACATCTGACCAAAGCCATCTGTGCCCAGCATCCTGTGAACCCCGTCACCCCCAGAAAGAGACGCAGGGCACCAGGGCAGAAAGCCTACGATGCTGAGGCGACTCAGGGTTGAGGGTCTTACTGAAGAGGTGGCTCTCGTGGGTGGGGCTGAAGCAGAGGGTGGCAATGGCCTTCTTATGGGCCCGGATAACGCTGCAGCAAAAGCCTGCACGCACGTGGAGCAGCCGGACCATGCCTCGCAGGCCTGCAGCAGCCAGCATGTTCCAGCGCTTCTTGTGGCCTGCCTGTGTGACCACCGTCAGGGCTGTCCAGGCCACTGAGAAGAACTCCTGAGAAGGGTGGGAGGAAAAATGGCGGTGAGCAGGGAATGAGGGGCAACCTGCTTGGAGGGCTCACCTGGGGCAGCAAGTCTCAACGACAGAGAAAAGCTCCCAGAGGGCTGTGGGCGGCGAGGAGCTGGGGGAAGGGCTCAGAGGCAGAGAGGCAGAGCACTCACAGTGGGCCCAAGATCCTGGGTTCCATCCCCACCAAAATAAAGTCACGAGGAACAGAGTGGGGGTTCCTGTCCCAGGACCCAGCAGTCTTGGAGAAGAGGGCCCGGCACTCACCTCGCCTGGCACCTTGTATTTATGGAGCACGATGCCTGTCTGGCAGTCGATCACGCAGACAGCTTCTCCGCCACATGTGGCCACAGTCTGGGACGTGGCCCCCGAGTGCCCTGTTTTGTGTATCAGCCACATAAACATCTTTCCTGCAAAGTTCTTCCCTAGAGTCCCTTTTCCTGGCCTCCACGACAATTTCACTATTATTATTATTAGAGGTAAGGGGATAGAACCCAGGACCTCACACATGATAGGTAAGCGCTCTACCACTATACTACATCTATGGCCTTTTTACCTTTTAAAAAAAAACAAAACAAAACAGTGGTTATGTACCTGTGTCATGTGGGGGAATGTGCGCATGAGTGCAGGTGCCCACAGAGGCCAGAAGAGGGCATCAAATTCCCTGAAGCTGGCGTTACTGGCAGTTGTGAGCCGCCCATGGTGGGTGCTAGGAACCAAACTTCAGTCCTCTACAAGAGCAGCAAGCCGACCTGCCTTTTTCTTATTTTGCAACAGGGTTTCTCTGTGTGTAGCTCTAGCTGTCCTGGAACTCACTCTGTAGACCAGGCTGGCCTCGAACTCACAGAGATCCTCCTGCCTCTGCCTCCAGGCTGCTGGGATTAAAGGTGTGCGCCACCACCCACTTCCAGCCCTTTATTTCTACCCTAAAGCCAATCGCACTGAATTTCCCTGGTATCTTTTAATCTGACTCCCACTGAGCATCACTGTGTGGCCCCAGCACGCACCCTCCTCCCGGGCAGGCTCAAAGGCACAGGCCCACAGCTGAGTCTCCAGATCCTTCGGGCTGTTGTTTTTGCTATGGCACTGCAGGAAGTGCAGGGGTTCCAGGCGTAGGGCAGCCTGTGGGGGTACAAGCGGTTACAGTTGCCACTTGGCCTGCTCCCTCAGGCACCCTCCCTCTGACGACCGGAGAGCTTACCTGGCTTCCATCAGACTCCACAGGTGTACCCTCCATCTGGGCTGCTGAGGAGAAACACACTCGCTTGGTGGAAGGGAGGTCAAGCGGGACGTTATCTGGCCGTTTTGAGGCCATTGTTCTGGCCTGTGGAATGTGGGGGACTTGTATCCATGCCCCAGGGGTTTCCTCCCTTGGCTACAGGCTCAACTACACCCTTCAAAAGAATGAAGTGGAAAGAACCGAGCCACTGTCAGAGGGGAGCTTGGCTTGTGTTTAGGACTGGATACTTAAAATGTTCTCCAAGGGTCAAAGGTTGAAAAGCTGCATCACCAGCCTGCAGCCCCACTCGGTACAGTGCAGGGGAAAGGACTTAGCACTGGGAGGCGTCCCTTTGAGGGGACACAGGGACACTGGCTGCCACGAGGTTCACACAGATTCTTACTCTGGGAGCTCACACTATCGACAGCCTTGGAGCCGAGCAGCTATGGACTGAAACAATGAGCCAAAACGAACCTTTCCTTCCTGTGGGCCGCAGCAAGGGCTAGCTAACACACTCGGGCATCACCTGAGCTCACACAGAGACCCTCTGCGTCCAGCTCCCCTGAGCTCATCACGCAGAGGCCCCCCTCCGTTCCAGCTCCCCTGAGCTCATCACGCAGAGGCCCCCCTCCGTTCCAGCTCCCCTGAGCTCATCACGCAGAGGCCCCCCTCGAAGGCCCAGTGGCCCTCACAGCTGGGTGGAAACATACTCACCCTGAGCTTGGAGGCAGCTGCAGCCTGTGGAGGCTCCTTTGGTATATCCTTTGTTATGTTGGCTTCCTGTACCCGGGTCCCACCTGAGGTCACCAGTTTCTCGGCAATCATCCGCACCTGGGTGGGGTCAGGCCTTTAGCAGGCTGAGCAGTCTCTGGTGCCCCGAGCCTCTCCTCATCTGGTCCCATCCCCTGAGCCATCTCACTCCTCACTGTCCCCCAATCCATCAGAGTCAGGGACGTCCCCAGGACAACCAAGAGCCAGGGAAGCCAACCCCCAGCACAGTGTCCCCCAGTGACACACCCGCCATTGCGTGAACTCGCTGAGAGACTCGGGGCCATAGTGCACATCCCTGACTGCAGACCTCACGAAGTCAGCCTGGAGTTTGTCAGCAGCTTCCTCTTCAGGGCTCACAGTGGCCATGAACTTCTCCCAGTGAGCTGTGACCTGGCAGAAGAGGGACCCGATCCAGGGCCAGTCCAGCCTGGGTCTCCTGGCCACACACAGCACCGCCACCCTATCTCTTTCTGGGCACAAGGTGTGTTGATCATACCAGTTTCTGGATACTTCTGCAAGCATAGCCTCTTATTCTCTACTAGGAATACCTAAGTCACATGAGTTGAAACCAACCTGGTTCACCTGGGCAGACTGATAATTCCAACACTTGGGAGGCTGGGGTGTCAGAGTCCTAGGTCATCTGGACTATATAGTAAGACCTTGTCTCAAAAAAAAACCAGCTGACCACAGAGTTCTAGCCTCCTGGCTATACGCCTCGGAGACAGGGCCTCCAAATTCGAGAAGCAACAGAACCACTCAACACACCAGACTTGCAGCTGTCAGGGTAAGATCTCTGTTACACACACCCTAAAAATCCACTTCTGTCCCCCCTCAATGTCCTGCTGACGTGGCCAAGGCCCCATCTCCATCAGCTTCCCATCTCCCTTACCCGGTTGGTCAGCTCCCGATCGAGGTTCTCCACCTGTGAGCAGGTGGAGGCTGCGTCCTTGCCATTGACCTTACGCAGCTTGGGCAGGAGAAAGGAGACTTTCAGGTTGTCATTGACCTAAGGGTGGAGGAATAGTTGAAAGGCAGGAGTAGTGGTGTGGGCCTGGAATCCCAGTATTCAGGGAGACTGTTCTAGGGATGCTCCAAGGTTGGATGCTAGTCTGGGATACATAGTGAAGTGGAAGCTGGCCTGGGTTATAAAGCAAAACTTTGTCTCAAACTAGCAAAACAACAAAACCCCAAACAGGGTGGGTACCCAGCCCAGTTGAGGGATTGCTGTTGTAGCGTGCTCAAAGTCCTGAGCTTGATCCCCAGTACTGCATAAACCAGCCCTGGTAGAGCATGGCCACCTCTGGAGCTCAGAGGCAGGAGGATCAGAAGCTGAAGGCCATCTTTGGCAACATAGACAATTTGAAGCCAGGCCGGGCTACATGAGACCCTGTGTCGCCCGAGTCTGCCCCAGAGTCCTGGTCCTTAGCACTGAGCTGGTCGGACCCCCGCTCACCGTCAGGAAGGGGTTGCCTTCCAGGTTGAGTTCCTCGAGGTTCGGAAACTGGCTCAAGGCAGTCACATCCCCCAACTGGTTGTTGGCGCAGCAAAGGATGCGCAGTTGAGACAGGCCCAGGTGGGCAGGCAGTGTCTCCAGCAGGTTGTCAGAGAGGTCAAGTTCCTTCAACTGCTTCAGACGCCCCAGGAGACTGGGGTCCAAGTGCTCTGACCGCAGCTTCAGTCCCGAGAGACTGGGGGGAGGGCAGAGATGAAAAGCTCAGGAGGCTGGGCAGACCCTTTCACCAGTTACCCTCATCTGCCCTAAAGGGATTTATTTGCACCAAGCAATCTCTTATGGATAAGAATAAGCCTAGGCTTTTTTTTTTTAAGTTCTTTTTGGCTCGTACTTTGGAGCTGTTTTCAAGCTTCTGGACTTTTTTTTTTTTTTAAGATTTATTTATTTATTATGTATACAACATTCTGCCTCGATGTATGCCCGCTCGCCAGAGGAGGGCGCAAGATCTCAATACAGATAGTTGTGAGCCACCATGTAGTTGCTGGGAATTGAACTCAGGACCTCTGGAAGAGCAGTCAGTGCTCTTAACCTCTGAGCCATCTCTCCAGCCCTAGGCTTATTTTTTTTTAGACTTGACTAGCCTGGAATTCACTACATATATTAGGCTGCCTCAAAACTCAAAGAGATCCAATCCACAACTCACTGTGTAGTCCAGGAAAGCCTTGAACGTACTCTCCTGCCTTTATCTCACCCGGAGCAATTCAGGTGGGAAGGGAAGCCTATGGAGACTCCAGCTTTCTTTTAGCCTGACAAACGCTCTACCAACGGAGCTGCAACTGCACCTCTAGCCTCCCCCACTTTTTAAAAAAGATTTATTTAATGCATACTTGTGTTTTGCCTGTATATATTCTCTGTGAGGATGTTGGATCCCCTGGTCCTGGGGTTACAGACAATTGTGAGCTGCCATGTGGGTGCTGGGAATTGAACCCAAGACCTCTGGAAGAGCGGCTAGTTCTCTTAAACTGCTGAGCCATCTCTCCAGCCCCCATCTCCCCCACTTTTCAGATTACATTTTTATTTATTATAGTGCGTATGTGCGTGTGGTATGTGTGTCTGTATGAATGGACGCAGTCCAAGGCGTGGGTAAGGAGGTCTGGTTTAGGGATTGACCTCAGGCTTGGTGAAAGGCATCTTTATCCGAGGGGCCATTTCTCTGGCCCGACTTCCCTCCAGCACTTGGGAGGCAGGCGGATGGTTGTGAGTTCGAGGCCAGCCTGGTCCACAAAGAGAGTTTCAGGACAACCAGGACTGTTACACAGAAAGACGCTGCCTCGAAAAACAAAAAAGATAAAAAAAAAAAAAGTTTTCTTTTTGAGACAGGGTCTCAACCCGTAGCCCAGGTTAACTTCAAACGCACGACGGTCGCCTTGTGCGGGGGCCCTGAGTAATAGATCTCGTAACGACCTTAGAACCTAAGGCCTCCTAGTTCCCACTCGAATGTTTTTTTCTCGTTCCTGCATGCTCCTTCTGTGGTACTCACTTCCTCAATATCCCAGAGAGTGCTGTCTTTCCACCCTCCGCAGGGCTAAGTGAGCTCGCTGCAGGTCCACCTGACCCTGGGCTGAGGTTACCAATCGCTCCCGCATCACTGTTGGTCGCGAGACACAGGCTTGACGGGGACCCGAAGCCCCACTAACAGAATAACGTGAACAGGCAGGGACGGGAAGGGATCTGAGCCTTGCACCCCGCCCATCAGGCGACCCATGGGGGAAAAGAATCCCGCAGGACCCCTCGCCCCGATCCGCTTCAACACCGCTATAGATCTTACTCCAGACTCCGGATCTTCCCCAGACTGTTGGTCTTGGGTCGCCCGCGTTGAAAGAGCAGCCGCTGCGTAAGGGGAGCCATAGATATCCGAGGGCTCAACCGAACCCGCGCTTCCACGAAAGCCGGTAACTAACGCATGCAGCCGCGGAGCCCAGGAGATGGCGCGCAGCAACCCCTTAAGAGTCCGTGGCGACCGGAAGGAAGCAGAACGCTTGCCTGCCGCGCTCCCTGCCTCCTGTCTCCGCGTGCGAGGACTACAACTCCCAGCGGCCCCTGCGCCTCGCGCTTGCGCTCTGGTTACTTGGAAGGCGCTATGGCGGCTACAACGGCCAGGGCTGCGGTGGTTGAAGCGACTCAATTGCAGGTTTGCGGCTGCAAGGGCATCCGGACCTGTCTTATTTGCGAGAGACAGCGCCACGGGCCCCCGCCCTGGCAGATCTCCCCTCAGGTACGGATTGGGAAAAGAGTCAAACCCAGAAAAGAGTTTTCCTCTTTATGGGAAACTGAGACCCAAGCTTGCCTGTGAAACGGGCGGGGATCAAAGCCTCGCGGTAGGGGAGTCGCTGGGAGCGCTCATAGCTTTGTTATTCACAACAATCAAGAGGTGGGCGCTCCCTAAGTGCCTTCATCTGAAAACGAATGAATGAGCGGGGAGAGCTGCTGCACGCCGAGATTCCTGCGTTTGAAAAGCGGTGGTAGGAGACCCAGAAGTTTGTAGCCAACCTCGGCGACGCAGCAGTTTGAGGAGGGGTCTTGGAAGTAGGGAAGCGGCGATGAGACATCACCTCTGTGACTTTTAAGTGGGGAGTGGCAACAGACTTGGACTTCATACCTGGGGTGGGGAAATTCTGAAGAGTTTAAAAGAACGCTCCTTTAAAAAGTCAAGCTTTCGAAGGATCTTTGGGTGAGGAAACTGGGAAGCCAGTGGGGAGTGTCTCTCTTGGTGCTAAAATGTCCAACATGTTGTGAAAAAACCGGCGTGGAATGCCTCACAAGTAGTCTGATCACATGATCCAGCATGTTCCTGGATTTATATGCAAACGAAAGTTTTCTGTTTCTTTGGTTAGAGGGCCAGGGTCCCCTCCAAATACTAAGATTATAGGCATGTGTCACCATATCTGGCTCCTAGCAGCATTCACAGCAACCAAAGGGTGGCCGCTACCCAAGTGTTCATTACCAGTGGTGATGCTGGCCTGGGATCTTCTGAGTTCTGACCTGGCAGCTGAAAGCAGGAAGCTTGGGAGTAAAGACAGCTGCGGCTACATAGCAAGTTTAAAACCAGACTAAACTACGTAAAACTGTGTCTCAAAAGAACAAAGGAAAGACAGACACAATAAACTGATGAATGATTAAAAAATATCTGTGATATCTACACAGTAGGTTGTTATATAACGTTGGAAAGGAAGGCAGTTCCGTAGTTATGTGTGGATGTGATGCCAAATGAAAGAAGCTAATCACTGGCTGGGCTGTGGCTCAGTGGGGGAGGCCCTGCCTAGAATCCCCCAGTGAGGGGCTGGGCTGTGGCTCAGTGGG